>VYZS01015628.1:15754-29793 GCA_013400695.1 Neodrepanis coruscans
TCACAGTTTTCAGGAAGTGCCAGAAACCTGTGGGCTTTGCAGGTTTAGGAGCTGGGAGCAGCGGTGCCTGGTCTGTGCTATCAGTCTCCTTCTCCCACAGGGCTTCTGCTATTGTTGGGTCTGGGGAGGGATTTGCATATCTGTGAGCGCAGAGCTGATGTTTACTCCCTGTGCTCAGAGGCCCTGCAAGGAAACTCCATGATCCTTCCCTTTTTTTTTTTTTTCCCGTNATGCATGTGATATTTCCAAAATATCATTTTGGGCTGTCACTGTAAGGACATGCTTTTTCTTCCCAGTCATCTTCAAGTTCTTCTCAACCAGACTGGCCATCTTCTGCTGTCTCAGTCTGCAGCAGGCTTGCCATCTGCTATATGGCTAATCAATTCACAAAGGTGCTGCTGGGCAGTGCAGACTCCCTGTCCTCTGCCAATATTTTCTGGAAGTTGTCAAACATAGCTGAATTTGTTCTCAGCTGTCACAATCATTGCATTGATTCCAGCTTGTAGCACTCCAGTGACCAGTGGGGTATGCGCTTTGTTTTGCAAGCAGCGTTTGCTCTTTTGTGCCTGTTTGATTAGGTTGGAGCTATCGCTGGAGTCTGGGGGACCGTGTCTCTCGGGCTGCAGCTAAAAGGTGCCCTTTGACTGTTTTAAGTTGCCCACTCACAAGTTTGAAAGGTGAGCCCGTGGGCGAATCAGCAGACCAGGACTCCAGATTCAATTTCTAATTCTGTCTGCTTCCCTGAGGCGGTTGCTTTAATTGCGGTTTCCAATCTTCAGAATGGAGAATGACACTTGCCTTCTTCACAGAGATGTTGTGAGGCTAATGTTAGCAACAGTCATGCAGCACTCAAACCACCCTGATTAGGACTGCCTGGGTAAGTCTCCAGCTCTTCCTTGAACATGACAATCTTCATTACATCTTGGGCTGTCATAATACAGCCCCCCTCCATCAATTGCTGCCACTGTACAATGGCAAACCTGCTACCCCACTGTAAGGTACCAAATCTATCAGCTTCTCTCCTGTCTCCTACTTCCCTGGAAAACTGCATGCCAAGCTTTGGGTCTCAATTCTCATTGTCCCATTGAGTCCCACTGTTATGATAGAGCCACGGCTATTGATTTCGCTGTACAACTTGCTGCCACTCGACCTTTTTGTTCTGACTGCATAGTACATCATAGAAATGGGAACGTAAATCAGCACACTGACTTCCTCAGGAAGAGGGCTGGTTGTTGTTCATGTTTCTTTACGAATAGTAAAGACTATACCTGGATATGGCAGTGGAGCTGCTTCACCTGACTAATATGGCTACCGAAGTTGCAAGTTCAGACACTGCTTTTAAGTGGAAGGATTTGCATCACTACAGCTTCATGTTCTCAAAAGGTTTCTGCTGCACACATTGCTCTGCTGATTGGAGTTAATCTGAAATTAAGATGGTAGACTGATGAATCTTTAGTAAGCCAGCAGCTTCTCTTTCTCCCTGATCATGTAAGGAGTGCCAAAAAGCCCTCCCCTACCCTAGTTCTTCCTTAGCTTTGCTTACAGCTGCCTCAGGAAGGGAGCTTGTGGATACACTGGGAACAGACAGAAAATTATATTCCTGGGGTTTTCCATCCTTGTCTCTGTTCTGTCAGATAGCAAGAAATGGTTAGATGATGCTTCCAGCATCCACTAGTATTCTAGCAGAAACTGATAGTTTTAAAAAGGACTGAAGTCCAGCTTTCCAGGTACCAATCCCTACCAAGGAGCACCTGTCATTGGCTCTATACAACTGCACAGAAAAGGAGCATTCAAGAAAAGAAAAAGGCATCTGCTGTTTTTAACACACAGTGTTTGAATTGAGCAGGCTTTTTTATTGCCCTATTAGTTTCCCTTGCCATGTGAAGACCTGCCATTAGTTCTTACCTACTGTATATTTATATTTAATCCAAAGGAAACCAGCAATTTCCTAGAAGCCATGAGAGGCAAGATCCAAAATATCTTTCAGCCTGTTTTCAGTACATGCTGCTAAATACCCCATGTTTGTCAGCTCTTCTTGGCACCCTTTCTGTATAACAGCCTCTAATGATTTTGGATCAGATTCTCTGCTGATGGCTAGTAGGGATCATGCTATGCAGTAACAACACTCAAATGTGTGTAGCATTTGACTACAACCATATCAGAGGTGGCTACTTTTACCCTGGATTTGGAATAGGATTTGCAAAACTGTTTTCATTGGTAGATTTCATTGTACACAAGCTAAAGGATGAGCGGGCTTCCTTGCACATTGTTTAATAAAGTCTTCATAAAGCAGTGTCAAGTTTGCGTGCCAAGAGGATCTTGAGTAATTTGGAAAAAATTATGCTTCTCTGCCATGTGCTTTATTTAGTCCTCGTGGAGAGGTGGCTTTTTAGATCTCTTCTTAGGCCTCATGCCGCTGGTGACCCAAGCAACATTTGTGTGCAGTGATATCAGGTTTTCTTGCTGAGCCTTTACTGTTTGCACTAGAGAAATAATATGCAAGCAATTGTGAAGCTGGTTTTTATGCTTGTCTTCCCTCTTTCTGAGAGGTAAGAGAATATGCTGTGAGGAGGCTAAAGCAAATTAAATCTGCACTGATCTCTCTGATGACCAATGTGCAGTAGTGTTGCACACAAATGTCTGTGTGTCTTCTGCTTGCAGCAAACAAAAATTGTCACAGGGAAAGCCAGAAACAGAAGTTTGTGGAGGATCATGGAGATTTCTGCTGGAATGCTGTGGTTTCCCTTCCAGGTTCAAGGTGGCAGTGATGCCTCTAAAGTGCAAGGTGAAGGCTGAAGGGGTCTGTGGCTGATGTGGTGGTACAGGGGTCCTCGATGGAGTTCTTCTGGTATTGGTCCACTTTGTTAATGGATACTACAGCAAGGCCAGGGAGAGCTTTCTTCATTGACTCTCTTATCTTGGGGAAAATGCACAGAGAGAGTTGGCATAAGGCAGCTCTCCCCCCATTCCATCCTAGGCAGTATTTCTAACAGAGGAGCCACAGGAGGGATCGGAGCCAGAGGTGACAAAATCCTCTCAATCTCACAGAAAAGAATGGTTTCATCTGCAAGACGATAAATTGATGGTATGAATCAGTAGCAGGACCTTTCTCTAATGATTCTCATGGCCTGCCAGCTGACACTCAAGTTTAGATATGAGCAGTTAGAGCCTCTCTGTAAAATATGTGTAGGATGGGAACATGTGGCACAGGTTTCTTGGTGATTGCCAGATGGGTGTCGGGTAGTTTTAATCACTGACCACATTTTTAGATGGTGCAGGCTGTATTATTGGCAGAGTGGAAAAGGTGAGGATGCCCACCCGAAAACCAAAATGCCACCAGATGACCTACTCCCTCTGGACTAACTCCCCATGTTCCTTGAGGTCCTGGCCAGCAGATTTAGTGGCTTTTACAAGCTCATTTTCAAGTTCTGGTTTTATATCCTGTTTTATGTTATGTTTATTCCCTTTGGTTTTATTACTGACTCAAAATTGTATGGTTCTTGTGCTTGCTGGCACCAAACCTCAGGTGAATCTACAGCTACCATCCCCACAGCTAAAATGCTAATGGCAGCTACTGAAATCCCAGTAGTGATGGATGTAACACCAAGTATTGCAGGGAAATCTCCAACAGGGAAAAATCTGTAATCTTTTCAATATTTTTGCAAGTCTGAGTCCTAACCCCATAGAAATAAAGGCATAAAGCTAAAAATGAAAATGTCACCCTGAAGTACAGGCAAACTGACCACTCTGAATTTGTTTAGGAATTACATTTGTATCTTAGAAATCAGCCAAGCTACTCACAAGTAATTCAGGAAGATATAAATGGCTACATTATAATGAGCAGACACCTATTTTAAACATGATCAATGTTTTTAAGAAAATTCATTACAATAAGTCTTACAATACCAAGCTCTTCAATGAATTTTTCATGTCTGCATACCAAGATATATATAAAATGATCGTAATCATACACCTTTGGGGCAATGCTGAGCACCAGCTGTTTCACTGATGATTTATAGGTTGCTGTGTTCAAGGTTAATAATCAGGAGAAACAGGTTACAGTATGCAATGTATTTATGTCAGGTTAGAAGTTCAGTAGTGAGGATATGATGTTAGGATGATATGTGCAGTTTTAATTAGCTACATCCCAGTTTTCTGGGAGGTAAAATCTGTGAAAAGTTACCCATGCTAATTTTTATTTTTAACTCAGGTGAAATTAACCAGCAAAATGCCTTCTTAATCTCAACTGAAATATGTATGCAAGCCACCCAAGTGATTAATCCATAATAAAAATTCAGTGCTAAGGTGGATGGAGATGTTCCCAAGACAGAGAGCAGGATGGTTTGAACTGCAAATGCAGTTGCCCTCGCTGTTTTGTGAGCTGCCATACTTTGCAATCCAACCCATTAAGACGAACCCTTACAGTCTGTCAGTGTACCAGCCTTGAAGTAGCATGAAGATGGCAGTCACAAGACATCAGACTGTGCAGCAGCCCCAGACATTGGCAGGAGCCTCACTGGTGGCCATGATTGTTTCCTCCCTGGATGCAGCTACATCCACATGTCCTCCTGCAAGAGGACCCTTATAACTATGATTGCCAGGATCTGCTCTTCTATGCATGGTGGCTTTTTGTTGTTTAAAGGCTTGGAGTCAACATTTGATGCCACAGTCTCTTTTTAAGTTTCTGAATAGCTACCCAATGTTTTCCCTAGAGAACTGGATTTTTCTGACACAAGCCAAAGGTGCAAGCTTTTCTGCTAAGGCCTGGGGAGCTGTAGCTGCTTGCACACACCAGAGTCCCTGAGCTGGGCCTCAGAGAATTGTCATCACAGAGCATTGCTTTGCAAAACCTTTGTTTCTTCTGTTCAGCTTTCCTGAGCTCCCTCGAAGCTGCATGCTCATTCGCAGAAGTCAGTAGCTTTTTCCACACACTGCTGTGATTATATGCACAACAGGGAACTCCAAATAAGATGAGGAATGGGGCTAATTCATTTCAGAGACATGTCTTCAAATTTCATTAAATGCAATAATGGCAGCCTCCTCTTTTGATGAAAACAGTTGATCCACCCCATCTTTGCGTTTTCAGCTCAACAGACTGGGAGTGATGGGAGGTGTGCTGGTGCCAGAGTACCAGCATTGGGACAGGTCAAGCTTCATGCCCACAAGTTGTTGTGTCCAGCTCTTCTTCCAGGATTCATCTGTGGTTTACTTGGATTTGAGTCTTGGACCACTGTGAGCCTTCACTAAGAACTGGTGCTGAGATGTTACGTGGAGCAACATCCCCCACCCACAGGCCCCAACTGTGTGGTTTGACTGTTTGATGTCATGCATTCAAGGTCTGTCTCTGCTTTCCACTATGCACTGATATATGCTAAACAACCTGTTGAACTTATAATAACAAATGCAGCCTGCCCTCTAAACAAATGGGAAGAGGCACCCTGGCATAATAAAATCACCAGGGATAGGGCAAGGAATAGGACACAGACAAGATTTCATTCTCATAAATTGCCTCTCTATTACACTTGGAGTATATTCACAATAGGGAACTTCAAATAAGATGAGAAAAGGGGCTAATTCATTTCACAAGGATGGCTTTAAATCTCAGCCTATACCCATGCTAGAAAATTAATTATGGCTATGATGAATGAAAGAAGAAGTTATACCAGTAATGAATATCACCATATTCTGCTTTCTTAGCACAATAAAATTTTCTTTAACTAATCAGCGACATTCGTAACTGTCAGCAAAGCAAAACATGAAGATAATAGGCCATGTTGGGTCTAGGCAGTGGTGCCTATGGGTATGGGAAAAGCTGTTTGAGCCCTTACATGTTTTTGTGTAATTTTAAAAGGCTGGGCTGTCTTAGGCACGTCACAGATTGACTGATCAGAAAGTGGAGAAAAAGTCAATGAAAGCAGGTGATAAAAGAATTTTATTGAGAGTTTTGAGCAACAGTGGAGAGAGCTGGAAGCCTAGTGTGAATATTTAGCAATATTGAAGGTAGTAGTAAAACTCATTCTGCCTCTGGATTCTGCTGTGACAGTGTCCAGGTCCTAAACAAAATACCCTAAATTGTACTATTAAGTTATTAGACTGTATATCCCGAGTTATTACTGAAGGACTAGTGCTCAAGCATATTATTTCAGAAGGTCTCATTGACATGGCAGGGTCATTTGGATATTTAACAAATCCAATGCCCTAAAAGAAGGCCAATCACCCTTCATGCTCTTCTGTTCCTGCTTGCTTAATCTGTTCTTAATGACTGTGAGAGAGAGATTCAACAACCCATGCTATGCTCCCCTTGCATTTTAGCTTACTCTTGCTGTAGCTTTTGCCTGTTCCTGTTACTCCTATTTTCTGTGAACATGGAGAACCAAACGATCCCTTTTTCTACAACATCTTCTAGCTTGGAAATCAGTTATCATGTTTCCCCTCAGTCTTTTTTCTTCAGAATGACCCATGGTTGGCCCAGTCTTTCTCTGCAGGTTGTCCCTTCCAGACCACTCTCTTAAGCCAGGTCCTGGCACTGGCCAAGGCTGTTTGGGCTGGGAAAGTCCTTGTAGCCAGCTTGCCTCGCCTGAGGCTTCAGCTCTTCCAATTCATACCTCCCATTCCCAGTTCTCCTCTTTTGCCATGGTGTCCTGTCATTTTGTGCTCAGCTTGTGATCTTCTGTTTCCCAGGAGGTCCACTCAGTGGTCCCATGGCTGGTCATTCCTCCATGTGTTATTTCTAACTCAGTTCTGTTCTGCTTCTCACCAGACTGCAAGGACACTTCTCCACTGTGTTATTTCAAATTAAGACCTTTTTAAAACATTAATATATTCAAAATATTTTAAGCATCTCCATGAAAGCGTTATCTCTGTTCGCTGCTGAACACTGCTTTTACCAGGTCCTGAGAGAGGCCTCACAGAATCTCCTTTTAACTACAAAATAAATCTTTTCACACAGTTTCCAATTTGATTTTCAGTCATACTGCAGGAGTTTGAGTTAAAGCGTGCTTCCCCAATTTGCTTAGGAGGATGTTTGGAAGACTGTCAAAAGCCTTGCTAACCTCAAGTATATCCACAAAGCCTATTACTTTACCACACTAGGAAATTAATTTGGGTTGATGCAATATGTTCTTAACAAACTCATCTTGGCTGAATTTCATCTCCTTGTTCTCATCCGTGTGCCTACAAATAGTTTTTTTATTTTCCTGGGAAATGAAATTAAGCTGACAGTGGTTTATAATCCCCAGCCCTCCTGCCCTCCCTGCCCTCCCCCTTCCCCACCTCATGCATCCTCTTCCTTTCTCCAGCCACACTACAGCCTCTCTGTGTTGCTGTTGTGGCAGTCCTGGGCCTTTTGCTGAAATTTCCATCCATGCTTTCCTGTCCACCTTTTTTTTTCTTTTTTTTTCTTTTTTTTTTCTTTGGTTTGATTTGTTTTTTGTATTCCTCTGGTGTGCTAACCCTCCCTCCCCATCCCAACCCCTCACTCCAGTGCTCCCACAGGGGATGAAAAGCTGCTGTTTTCCCTCACATGTCATGACATTTGACCACTTCACCCTCAGCCAAACAGCGAGTGGCTTGCTGCTTAATTTCAGGATCCAAAATACAATTGCTTTTTAAACTCCCTATGGACTCTTTCCAGGCTACTGCACAAATTAAGTCTGTCTCTACTCCTTTCCCCACCACTTCCTTTTCTTACAGAGCAGCGGCCTCTTCCTTCTTTTTAAACTTTGATATAGTGCTATAAATTTCTGTGGAGATTTACAGACACTAGATAAGACCCTCTGGCTGCCCAGAGGAGTTTGCACACTGCTGCTTAGCCCTGTTGAGAGGGTCCTCTCCACAGGCTCTACGCTCCCTCTTCCACGGGCAGTGCAGAAGCCAAATGGGAGCAAAGCATGTCTCTCTTGCCAAGGTGTCTTCAGCAAATAGTCCCACCCCTTCGTCTTCTCTGTGAGGGTCTGAAACACACAGGGATCTGTGTGTCTCCTGCATGGCTCTATGGTCTCCTGGTTTGCACCCAAAGCAGAGGAGGAGCTGCAGTTTCGTTTCCTTTACATACTAATGAGCTCAGCTGCTCTGGCAGCAGCAAAGCTGGGCAGGGGGCTCAGCTGCAGGCTGCATGCAGCCCCCAAAAAAACTGGCAACAGCATCTCCAAAAGGACAGAGAGAAGCCCTGTGAGAGAAACCAGCCCTTCCCTGCTCAGTCTCTGGGAGCTGTAAACCAGCTCTGTGGCAGCAAGGGTGATGCCACTTCGCAAGAGTGGTCCCAGTGATCTGAGAGAATCCAGTGTCCTTTCTTCTCTGCTGACTGGAGAGGTTTTTCCCATGGCCCTGGGAATCACTGCTGCTACCGCAAAGTGCCGAGAGCAGTTGTAAGAAACTCAGCCCCAAGTCATGCGGATGACTTTTCCTATACGTTATACAGATATACGTTTTGTTTTGAAGTCAACATGAGCCATTTTGAGTACAAATCCACCTGCTAACCAAGCTGAGCTTCATGTGGTTTTGTCCTTTATGCCTGTAGCCATTTCTCCACTGTCTTGCTCAACATCTAGAGATGTTGATTTCGGCAGTGGAAATAAATCTGTCAAGACCCTCTGGTTAATGAATGTTAAAAGAATTCTGTAAATATTGTTTGTGATGAACATTATAAAAACAAACCCACAATTAGTAGTGAGTGAAAATTGACTGCTGATATGCCCCTGCTTTCATACTTAATGTTACCTCTCTAAATTCTTACAGAAATATTATCACTGAGGATGTACAGTAATATAGATTTCACATTTTACACTGGTCTGTTTATCTAATCAAAGCTGAAGTAGCTGGACTGTAAAACTTGCCTAGTGAGTTAACAAATGCTCAGCAAGCAGAAGTCACAGGGGACATCCACTATTTTGATTTTTTAATCATTTTTGCTTTGAATAAAATACGCTGGTTCTCCAGTGTACTATAAAAACATCTTTGTTGTAGGTACTTTGTATGCTGTGCCATTCACAGCACTAGCTTAGCTCCACAGGCCCATTACTAGGTGTTACATGCTTATTTAAAAAAAAAAAAAAAGAACACCCATTAAACTGTGTGGGGGCAGAGCCCCAAAACCCCTGGATAGGCACAGCCATGTCATGAGATGCAGCAGCCACGGGAGGTCCTACACTTGTGCCATGCATGGGGCAGCTGCCCTAGCCACACTGTGTGAACCTGAACTTTGGTGTGAACCTGAACTTCTGCATTTCCTGCCTTTGTGTTGTTTTGTTTTGCTCCATTGTTGGCCGGTCTGGCCTCCCCCCTCTCCTTGCCAGCGGATGCACTCTGAATTCAGCGTCTTCCTATTCTCAGAATCCCTCCCTTATTTTCTCGTGTTCAGGCTGCGAACAAACTTTTGTTCCTTTTCCATGTTTTTCTTGATTTTCCCAGCAGCTGAGTCAGCATCTCCCTTTTCTTGCAAGGCAGCAGCCCTTTAAAGCCGCTGTTATCTCACAAGCGTGCCGTTTGCTGCAACCACCACCTAGAGCGGCTGAGATAAGTGAAGCAGTGGAGGGAGTAACCATGTCCTCACGCCCATGAATGCTTCCAGTCAGGCTGGGAAATAATTGAAATATTTATTCTGTGGAAAAGCTTCCCACAGCTGCTCTCGCATCCTCTTTGTTTCATCCAGTGCTGCCTACCTCAGTGGCAAACTGAGATGGAGCCAGGAAAGGCCTGAGCTGAGTGCAAAGTCCAGTTCTTCTCCTTGTTAGCAGGATTTTTAGTGAGAACCAGAGTGAGCAGAGACCAGCTTTGGCCCCTCTCCTCCATGATATCCTCAGCCTCCACTGCTGACAGAGGGTCTTGGCAAGAAATGAGGCTGTGGTACCAAAAGCTCCTTGGCAAGTGTCTTGTGCAACAAGCCCGAGGTCTTAAGGGGCAGCAGAACAGCAAATGCCAGCAGCCGGGGCTGAGGGCAACCCTCACTTTCCTAGTGAGGCCGTTGAGCCTCAAAAGCCACCCTTTGCCCAGAAAGATATAATGGAGAAGAGTCTGTGACACAGGTGGTGGTGAAAGGTTTCACGTTAAAAAACAGCACTGTCATGCCACCTGGGACAGGTTTGGCCAGGCTGGCTGAGCCAAGCTGGGCCAAGAGCCAGTGGCAGGAACAGGTGAGAGCCAGGCTGCTGTGTGTACCCAGAGGTGCATGTGCCCACGCAGAAAGGGGATGAGATCCAAGAGACACAAGCAGATATTCTGTATTTCTAGAGTTTTCAGCATCTTATTTAACTTCTCTGGGTATAACCCTCAGGGTAGAAACTGAAATTGCAGCTTAGCTGGAAAATCATGCAGCATGTTATAAACACCCACTAGAGCTGTGAGTTCATACTAAGGAAGGGATATCCTTCCTTGGTATCCCTAATGAGCCCATGCTCAGGTTAAACAGAAAACTGGTTTAATCTGGTCTTGTCTCTGGGAAGACCTGTCATACAGCTATTTCCTGCAATGAGGAGACAATTGCTTTCTGGTGAAAGCTCCTGTTCTGGGAGGGACATGGTTACAGGGGAATCTTCCACTTTATATCAGACCAGCAACTTCTACATCAGCTGTTTGTGATTAACCTTTTTCTTCTTTCTCTTTGCAAACTGGCTGAAGCTCAAAGGCTCAAAGCCAGAGCACCAGGTTTATCTCAATATATTGTGACTGAGCCATGTTTTTTGACAGGCTGGAAGTGGCTGTATGGAGTCTGGGCAACAGTGGCTCCCTGTTCCGGTTTTGAACCCTTTTCTGTGAGGAATAACTGGGGAGTAGCCAGGGGTATGCCAAGAGGCCAGGTACTATGGCTTGTTAACGATGTTTCTGGGGACTAAATATGAAGCTCCATATTTCTCAGCCATAGCAGACTACAAGTGCTATAAGAGAAAGGTCTCATGCTGATGTCTTTGTACAAATACATATTTGTTGTTGTACTGAAAAGTGCAAGGAGTTACTGCAAGATAGAGCTGTCCTTCCTGTGGTCTGCATAAACTGAAGGATGGCAAAATTCAACCCCAAGACATTTTGCTGCTTGCCTTACATGCCTATCCATGTCCTGCTCTGCTCTAATCAAATGTCGTGTCCCACTGCAGTGCCATCCATGGTGTGTGTGTTTTGGGGGTTCATTCCTGCCCTGCAGGCTGCTGGAAGAGACAGGCTGAGCTGTGCAGTCTCCACAGGGCTCCAGCTCCCCACACAGGCTGTGCCTTGGGACCCCTTCACCCATCTCATCTAGATGCTTTTGCACAACGGTGTAAGTATGTAAGGTGTAAGTGGCTGGATCTTGACCAATTTTTAATTACCAGAGCATTGATTGAAGTGGTGGCAGTGCTGGCTACCTGGAGTCAGTAGGAATTGACTCCTGTCATGTGGTGGGTATAATCTGCTCTCACTGTGAGCCCTCTGTAGGACCAAGGAGACCAAGAGTAGAAACCGAATTTTCAGAGGCAGTGAAAGCCCACAGCTTATGCCAAAGGAGCAGAGAGCATTGAATTCTCTGTGAATATTGGGCCACAGTCCCTGGCCAGCCCTTCTGTGTGTGGGACTGCTATTAGATAGCATCGTGGCATGCCATACTGTGTTCTCAAATAAAGAGAGGAAGGAAAAGGATTTTAAGTAAACAAGAGCAGAGCAGTTCACAGAGCTGCCAGGCAGCCTCGTCAATAACTTGCATACTTGCCTCAGACTGGAGATTATTTCAATGTCAGCACAGATGCCATTTCTGGAAACTCCCTGCAGACCAAGGACATCAGAGGAGCCATTTTATTGTACTTGATGGGTGAGTGCAGGAGGCAGAGGTTAATAAGACTGGTATCATGCACAGAGAATGCAGAATAAACGAGGCATCGTGAAAAGTTTGTGTGAAAAACATTTCATTTGCTCTAGTGTGCTGAAGAAAAAACACCATCATTTCCTCCAATTCCTGTTTTTAAATGCACATTCATGATTTTTGCAGCTGCTAATGCCCGTAAAGCAGCACTGTAAGAATCTCCTGAGCATAAGACTTCTCACCTAATATGCACATACTTAACCGCCTCTGAAACTCATTTATCTACACCAGCTACTTCCAGACTCCCTGGCATAAAACAGTTTTGCACCAAAGCTGTGTTTGTATTCTCATATGTGACAACACCACATGAGGTGTTTTGGTGTTATTTTGTAAAGTCTCTCTTTTCCTATGCATGAGCCACATTTGTCTGTGGGTGTAAGGAAGCCTTCCCACCCCCTCTGGCTTTAGAGACAGATTTGAGAAAAGCAATAGTTGCATTTTGGAATATTGCATAAATTTAGAACAATATTTTTCTGTTTACTCTAAAAAATACTTGACAGCATAGAAAAGTTTGGGATCACATTTTCAGATACTCTTACCAGAAGCAGAGTTTTATGGCTGTGGAATCTTTTCAAAACCCCCCATGTATAGCATCCAGGAGGCATGCTGCTTTCAGGGTATCTTGCGAGTGCCATGACACCCTGGTAAGCACAAACGTTGTTGAATATGATAGAGGACTGCTAGCACCATCCCTGTTTGTAAAGGTGCCCCTTATGTAATGGAGAAATCTCTGGGCATATCAGGCTGTGAAGAAGGCACATCTGTTGTTCCTAAATAATTCTCGAAAGAGTCTTCCTAAATTATCCAGGGAAAAGTGCAAACAGGAAAAGGACAGGGAAAAGGTTTGCTTTGCTAACCTTGGAGTCTGCAACACTGCAAAGGCCAGGCTTAGGCTGATGATGGGAAGGGTCTCAGGTAACTAACCACCATGTGGTTCTAGAGGGCTGAACAGGGACCTGGACTCCAGTACTGCAAAGGTGAAAGTGCAAGCCCTTGGTGATGACCTGAGAATGGGATGGGGTGAGATGGGATGGGATGCCCTGACAGGTGGCTGAGTGAGAGCAGTTCTCAGAGCACGAAGCACCAGTTTGTCTGTGCTGCAAGAGAAGGGAAGAGGGTGCTATGATGTCCCAGGTCTAACAACTCTTGGCCACATTCACAGCAGCCATAACTGCTTACAAAGACAAAACACTAATGTGCTGGCTGGCTGAATGCTCAGGCTCAGTGAATGCTGAGAAAGCAAAGGGGCTTCTGCTATTTCGAAGACGACAAATCCAGACAAAAGATGCAGAAAGCCGACTGAACAGCATATGCCACAAAAAGTTAGCTCTTCGTCCTTTGTAGCCAGGATGGGCTGCAGCTGCAACATGGGGGGAGTGAGGGGAGGCTGAGCAGGAGTGCAGCTGCTCCCTATCACGTGGGGAAAGCCCACAAGGCTAAGGAAAGAGGAGGGAAAAAACTATACTGCTGCTGTGCTGACAGGAAGAAGATATGTCGGGTGAGAGACAGAGAGCACCAGGCTGAACATGAAGGTGTTCCTGGGCAAATTGCTGTTCAAGTGAAAAAAAAATTGGCAGGAATTGAAGGTGATGAAGTTGATGGTGGCTCTATGGAGTTACAGAAAGATACTTCTGCTGTCTTCCAGGAATCCTGAGGTGGATTTTGTTAATTTGGAAAATGCAACACTTTATTAAGGCTGTTGATCTACCACTAGTTGAGCTGGAAGAATAATGGATGGATAAACTGGGATTTTTTTTTTTTTAACCCCAGATGCTTAATGAACCTATTCTCAAACAGACAAGCATATATACTGCAAATTAAGATGAGACAGTTGGGAACCAGCAAGTGAATCTGGGTAGAGAATTCTTCATTTTACATCCATGAAGCTATTTTGCAGATTTCATAGATTGTCCATTAGGGTTCAACACTCAACAGTGCTACAGGATAGGAGTTCTGGAAGAATTTAAGGGCATAAAGTTAATGATGTGAGAACAGGTGTTCACTGCTGTAGTTGATGGGAAGGAGTGGGGTATGGCATCTATATAAGGATAATATGAACAGTGAGAGATTAAAATCCACATGGGTAGCAAAAAAAGAGACAGAATATCTAATAGCAGAGGTGTCATGTGTGAGCCATGGGATGATTCTGAAAAGGGTTAAAAAAATGCTGCTGTAAAGGTTAAAGCTGTAACTCAAATGCAGTTAAAAAAAAAAA
>VYZS01015630.1:2825-32981 GCA_013400695.1 Neodrepanis coruscans
TCTACAAACCATGTGCATGGTTATACTTTAGATTGTAGGATGTCATGGTTAGGTTTTTATATGGACGTGTACCATGTTGTGCACAGGCAGAGAAGCTGTTAGAGTGTGTTCTGTGTAGAATTAGCAGGAAATCATTTTTGTTCACTCAAAAATACAAACCTATCCTTAAATAAACTGTCCAAATAGGTTTTCTTATTGTTTGGGTTCATCTGATAATTTAAGTAGAATAAATGAAATAATCCAGTTCCCCATTTTTCCTTAGTAAACAATGAGATAATTTTAGGAGTAGATCTACAATAATCCCATAGTTAACTCTGTCTTTGGACTGGTTAGACAGATCAGGTGTGAGGTTTGGTGTGACTGAAGGATACTGTGATGCAGCATCACTCTGGCAGGGAGCTGGATCATCTCTGGTGCTTTGCTGTGCCCTGATGATCTTGACTTGGCACCAGCTCAGAGATCTCTGTGCTCCAGCCAGGAGAATCCCATAACTTTCAGACTGTATCATAAAGTTTGGCTTGTATATGTTCTGCATTATCCTTGTCTTCTTCTGTGTCATCCCAGACTTCACCTGGTCTCTTAACTGTCGAGTAATCTTGATTAATTTGAGAGCTGAGTGATTTGGGATTGAAGGAGCTTCAGTGGGTTATATGGAGGAAGTTATCCAGCCTATAATGGGGTAACTGGATGTACCAAGTATTCAGTGTAGCCAAGGAAGCTCTGATTACCCAAGCTGACATCTCCTGCTCAGAGTTGTCAAGGCTATGATCTCTCCAGCATCATACATAGTTCACAGGTGGCTTTGTGAACTCTTGAGCATTTGATAACACTTCACCACTTGAAATAACCTTAAAACTGAGCGCAGCAGAAATGTCTTACAATACTGATAACATCTGACACCTGTCAAGTATGAAAAAGACCAGAGATATCTGACACACACCAGAAATTGATGTGGGTGAAGTTCAAAACTGGTTTAAAAAACCACCAGGTGTGAATGATTGTCTTCTAACGTTGTGTAATCTTACAGGAAATTGACTGCCATTGCCTTTGGAGACCTGAATCCTTTTCCCTTACGTCAGATCAGGAACCGGAGGACGTATCACCTGGAGAAAGTGCGTCTGGAACTCACGGAGCTGGAAGCCATTCGCGAGGATTTCCTGCGCGAGCGGGAGACTTGTGTAGAAAAAAGAGACCTAATTAGTGATGATGAGGAGGATAGCTGAAACTGCTTAATAGAAACTGTCCTTTGGGATCATGACCAAAGTGAGTTAACCTCCAAAACACTTTATTAATCCTGTCAAACAGAATGTAAACTAGTTGCTTTTGGAAATATGCAGGACAGATTTCCAAACCCCAGCACTTTCAGCAATACTGCTTTGTGTGGAGGCCAAACACTTCTGTTTACATTTGTGTTTGTGGAGTTGTTTGTAGAGCACTTAATATCTGTCTCAGTTTAATCAGTCAGCTGAATCAGTTGTTTTCCCACAGTGCACTGTCAGTGCCCGGATGTGAAACAAGAGGGAGAAAAGCCTATGATCTGTTTACTACATTCATTGCCATTCTGTGTGTTTTTTGATGTAATCATGTTTTTTGTAGTGCAGGTTCAACATGTGAGGACATTTCTTGGGTTCAGGTTGTTTCAATCTAGCTATTCTTGAGGTCACTAACTTGAAAAGTATGGAACGAAGCACAGGAAGAACTTTCACATTCCTTTATCTTTCCCTGAAGAGACATGAAATGGATCACCAAACAGAACACTTGAATATATGTACTCTCAAGGTAAAATAGGTACCTATTTGCCACTCAGTTTGTACTGAAACAGAGATATCAAACATCATATATGCTTTTCAGGGCAGCTGTGTTGATAAAGATTCTCATTAAAGCAAAGGGGTATACAGATCTAATTCTGTTTACTCTGTTTTGTTTCTTTTTACTTCTTTCATTGCAATGTTTCAAAAAGATCACAACCAAACTTCAGATGTTATGGAAGAATGGAGCTTGTCACAGGAGTACCATGCTTTAGTAGTTAATTATTTGTATATCTCTTGAAGGTTTGTTATGGTGGGGGGGTTATGTTGTTTTTTGGGTTTTTTTTTCTTTTAATGCTTCTTTCTGTCTAAGACTTAAGGTGAAGTCTTGCTCTTTAAGAAACTCAGTGCTCTTTTTGCCTGAATGCAGAACTAGTGTACAATAAGGGTGGCTATTACCAATCAAAGGAGCCTAAAGGTCACAACATGCACACAGGAACTGAAGATCATTTTCCAACGGTAAAATGCAATATTCTGTTACACTCTCAGCTGTGCTGTGGGTGTTGGATGCATATCCTACAAGACAGCTGTAAGGAAGCACCTGGAGTGTTGTGCTGTAGTGTTTCTGCTATGGAAGTGTGACTCTTTCTTACTTGGTGATTAGCAGAACTCAAACAGTTCTGAGGATGAGGAAGGAGGGTTTCCTTCTTGCTGGCTGTTCTCTGGACTTTGCCATGTTTTTTCATGAAGTTTTGGATCTTCAGAATGCTGGATTGACTTCAATGTCATGTCATGGTAAAACTAGGGTTCAAATACCAGGCAGCAAATCACTGAGCTCTGGGCAAGTGATTAATTTGCAAAAAAAACCCTGGAATTAGCAATTGAGAAGAGTCCAAGTACATCAAGCTTTTATTTTGTATGTTTTGGTTTGGTTTTCTGAGAAGTAGTACTTTATTGGGTATCATCAGGTAATTATTTAGTAAATGTAAATGTGTGCAGAGAGAAATCCTGCTTCTCTCTTCTTCTGTTTCACAGCACTTTTTTTCTATTTTACGTTAGAGAATTTAGCTGTAGCCTTCTCCAAGTAAGCATATTATAAGTTAGTTTATCTGGAAGGGAACTATTTAATCAGAAGTGAGGTTGTAACCTAGAGGACTACTTTTGGTATAAAATATATGCTTCAGCAGCAGTAGTTTGTGGGTTTTTTTAATTCCCAAGTTACTTTTGGTTGTGTACCAGAGTTTGTTAGGCAGGTTTTTGATATTGTTGCATGTACTGTGTTCTTTTTCTACTTACAATCAGTATTCAAATACAAAAATGGGACCAGATTTTCTAATTTTCTAGTTATGCTGTCTTGGTTCTGAAAGAGCTGGTCTCTAAATCAATCTGTAATGTTGGCTCTTTTTTTTCTTTTTTGCTTTAGTGTTGTTTTCAAGTGTTAAATTTTTTTCTAAGCTGAAGATCTTCCTTTCAGTGCCACAATTGAAATCCTAAGTGAAGAACTCTGAAGTATGTACCTACCCTATTTCTACAATCTGTTATTTGGGTTTGAGTCTTCATTATCAGGTAGTCGTATGACTTTAGGAGATTTTTCCAGACTGATTCCACTGAAGTCTTTATATTGTGAAGATAAAACTGACTTTAGGGCAACTGTTCAGGAAGTTTTCCAGCTGATAGAACACAACCTGCCATGTTACAGGACCATTTTTGTTATGGTTAAGTTTGTGTGTGTACATGTTGTGTGTTCCATTGTGTAAGTTGTTACCCAATTAAAAAAGTAAAACTAGCAGTTTTTCATGCCAGAATGTGACTCTAATCCATGAATGTTAGGAACCTTGTAAAAGACATGTTATCTCTCTGGATATTTTGTCAGCTTGCAAATATGTTTTATGCTCAAGTTCCCAGCAAGCTGTTGGCTTCATTTTGTTAAGCCTTGTTACTGATGTAATCATGAGTTAAAAGGTCAAAAAATTTCAGAGGCATATGGGCATCTGACCACTGGAAGTCTCCATGGAACAAAAATGAGATGCATATGGCAGGAAACACCATCAGGGGAAGCTTTCCCTGCTTGCTGTTTCAGTTGTCTGAGGTAACTTAGTTTTCCTAGTGGTGCTTAATCTGGTAACTTTGGAGTGTAGTGATTTATTAGGGACGTGCAGTGTTTAAACCCTGTGAAACCAAACCCAAACACAGTGTGACTCAGTGGCCTGCAAAAGCCAAACTGCACAGATACCAAGAGTTTGTGTTTGGGTGTGAACTTCTGAAGCAGTGCATGAGGATTGAACACTCATGCCAGCCAGTCAGGAGGAAGTTGTTAATGCAGAGATTAATTAATGCTGCCAAGATTAATTTTTAACTTCAAGGTGATGCTCATATGTGCAAAGAGTTCCTCATGCATAATTCCCAGAATATGTGATAAAAACCAAACCACTAAGTTGCATCTTGCAAAATATTATTCCTTCTTCATACATGTGTGCATGGGTTCCCAGAGAAACTTTTGGTTACCTGTTTAAAATGTTGTATTATGTTCTATTAAATAGACAAAAAAATGGTGCACTACAGCTCTAGTTATTAGAACTGCACAGTATTTCACTCTGCCTGTACATGTGTACAGGTAGTATTATCATCCAGTGTTATCAGATTGTTTGGTGGTGTTCTTCTTACCAGCTGTGTAATCAATAAAAAGGATTTTTTGTTGCCCTTTAAGTATCTGTTGTGAGAGATTCTCCCCTTCCCCTCAGTCTTTGTAAACACAATAAGATATTTTGACAGAAAGGAAAAGATTTTTCTTTTTTGTTCATAAGCACATCAGGAATGAATGTTCTTAAATTCAACAGAGTTGTACGTTCAATCACATTTAACTGAGAAATGAAAAACTGATGAATTTAATGAAATTGTGTAGCAGTTTAAGTGAATGTTCCCTTAAACACGTTAGAAATGAGCAATACGCGGTACAAGAAATACGAATCACAGAACATAAGTGATGTTACCTTCATAAAGATTGATGTAAAGAAAAAAATAAATTGTTTATTACTTTATAGCTTGCTCTTGTTCTTTCCCCCCCCCATAATATATGGAAATATCTGCAGGTGCCATCAGAACAAACCAGTGGTAGAATTTGTATTCTTGTCTGATACTGTGATCTGAGAGAAACTCCATAAAGGACCATATGTGCAGTTTTGGCTGTGAAGCATGAAGATGTGAACTAAGAAGGTGTTGCATGTAGGTGATACTGACTGGGTCAACTTGGGTTTGGTGTCATTGGTTTGTTGGGAGAAAAAGGAAGGGTGGGGAAGATGAAATTTGCACAAGTGTTCACAGGGAACACACTTTCTAGGAAATGTGTATTTGTATGACACCTCCTGATGCCAGAAGCCGCTTTAGGATGCTTAGTACTGATGTTCTGCTAAAGCCTTTTGTAGTCAAGTGCATAACTTTAGCTGCTTTGAAATTTAAGCAAGTATTGAATTAATTTGGAAATCCAGTCCCAATGTCACTTTCAGACATGACTTTCGTATTTTGGAGTTGCTTGATTCCTCTAAGGAGGCTATCAAGTACCTCAGCTACTTCAGGTGTAAAACCTAACAGCTGAATGTTTGTGAGAGGAGAAAAACAAGAGTTAGGATTTGACTTGACTTGCATGTCCAAGCAGATCTTTCATAAGTAGGGGTGAATAGTGCATGATTCTTGTCCTCTGGCTGTACTACAGAATGGCAGGCTGTTGTAGGAGTAGATACTGGCACAGCTGGAAATCTGTTCAAAGGGGTTGCAAAACAGGATAGAGATCAGCAGTTGAGGCAGAACATGACTATGGCCTAAGGACCTCCTGTCCTGTATACCGAAAATTTAAGTCATAAATAAACAGAAAATTCTGGGAAGAGAGTGCATAGGGAGCAATGTCCTCACTTGGACACTTGGCATACTTAGCTTGAATAGGTTGTGTTGCCCTTGCAGCTGCTGGAACCTGTGAAGAACAGCTGAGGCTCCCCTTTGTTCCTTAGGACTAAGCTTGAGACATCTGTTCTCAGTGGAATTGCAATAAGAATGTGAGTGTGGCTTAGCCTGGATCCTAAGAAATGCATAACTTAGGATAAACACAACTGGCCTACTATGAACTGAGACCAAATATCTGCAGGGTCTCACTGTGTTCTGGTGCCTCACAGATGCAAAAAAAACCCACTGAATCTGCTGGTATTACAATGTATCAGGTGTTCCTTCTGTGGGATTTTCAGAAGGGCTAAACATAGCTCCCTTATCTGCAGCTCCTTGACCCCAGCTGAAAGTAGAATCCATGTAGTGCTGAAGCTTTAAGAATTCCCACATGAGTACATTCCCTCAGATAATGCAAAGGAAGGGTGTGCTCTGCCTTGGAAACTCTTCCCTAGAAAAGAAGGTAAAAGGTTCAATCAGAAGTTAGAGGGGTGTTCTGTGCTGTAGTAGCCATACTTGTCTACAGTTTAAAGATGTCCATCTGTAGTGACAGCTTTTCAGAGGGTGAGACTATAAAGCTCAGAACTATATACTGAATGTGATTTTTTAAAACCAAATAGTTTTCTTTAATAACTATGCTGTACCCTGAATTAGTCTGGGATGTGGTAAAGAAAAGTAATTAAAACATTCAATACTAGAATATACCTGGTAAATGAAGATGACTTTGGCCTTAATTAAGATTCTTCTAGCCTTGGATGACTGCATCCTGCCTGTGTCTCTCAAATGCAGTAGACCTTTGGTGTGTACAAATCAATCAGGTGTTACAGGGAGCTGCCTCTAAGACTTCAGGTTTGAGCTGATGAACTGACTCAGTGATGTCTTCAGGCACTGTGATTGGTGATTAAACTGAAATAAACTATTTGCCTGTTTTAATAAATGCAGGTGGTGTTTTTCTGTTATTCAATCCTGAAACTCCCCTTTTGGAACACAAGGAATGGGTTTCCTCCTTTGTCACTGCCTAAAGGAGGCTGGTAAATGCCATGGCAGTGGTGTTTGCTGGTGCTGCTTTTTTGATAAACTACTCAGCTCTGAGTTTTTCTTTCTGGTCTGGTCTTGCATCTGTGTAAAGGCCTTCCCTACCAGAGATGTTATAAAGAAGACTGAGTTAGTGTTTTAAGGGTGAACAATTATAGAACCGTGTAGGAGCAACATCTTACTTAGACAGAACCTGTATTTGGGCTTGCAAACCCTATGGACATTGCACTAGGAATGGCTTTCAATCTACCCTTGTTCTTGTTAACCTTGCAGGACTGGCCAGCAACTAGTAAATTCAAACTGGGGTTATTTAGGGTCTAGGGAGAGCTTGTCCCAATTTGAAAATGGCATCTCAGGGCAAACCATGCTGGTTTATTCCCTTTCTTGCAGCTGAAGGAAGGCCACCACTTGTTTGCTGTGTGTGCCCTTTGCTCTGAGATTTTGAAGGACAATTGCTGTGTTTTTCATGATCATACCACATTGCAGAACTAAAGGTGAGGAGTGAAGTATTTTTATTCTGCTTTCAGAGAGTTATGAATGCTTCCACTGCCCTTTGAAACCTTTACTCTTGCTCTCATTTCCTGTTCTCCACCCTGTGTAATGTCAGATGCAGCCACTTTCCTTTTGGAATTGGGAGAGCTGGGTGGAACTTGGGGACTGTAAACACCACTCCCAGGGCAGGCAAGCAGGGGCACAGGTCAGTCCTCTTGACTTGGAACAAGTCTGAAGCTGAGTTTCTTTTAAACTGTATTAATAAAAAGCACTGCCTTTAGTCACATCTATCTACTTTTGCATCTTATAGCAAATGGAAACAGCCTGCCTATGTATGCATGGCAACTTACCATAGCTTTGTGTTGCCTTCACCACATGAAGAATTGGAAGTGAAGGCAGCCTGGCACTTACATTTGGTTTTGAAGGTGTGAACAATCCCCCATGATTCTTCATTAACAAATGATGGACATTAACTTGCCCAGAAGAAAAGTAAGGAGACCAAACAGGATTTATTGCAATTAGTCTGCCAAATAAAGAGGGAAAGAATCTAGTTCTACAGGTTTTGGGCATGTCTTTCTCAGAGGAGAGTGAACCTGTGAAGGATGTCCTTGTTGGTACCCAACATTTGGGTAGGGCAGCTTAGAAAGCAGAGCTACAGAGGTTTGTTATAGCAATGCATGTTAATGTAGCTTGAGATGCACGGTGAGGACTGGAAATCTGCCATTCTTTATATCACAGTGATTTCTTGAAACAGCAGGCGATTTCACTCGGGAATGCTGAATTTCAGACCACACAATAACCATAATGTTCTGGCTTCCACAGAATATAGAGCAAGGCTTATGCAAATTATGTGCCTCTCCATTGTGTTTTCGTGGTATTGTTTTTATATATATGTGTTAAAGCGAAGAAATCAGACCTACATCTGCGATGTTCCCCGCTCAGCCCGGGCGAGCTGTGCTGCTCGGGACTGGCCAAGTACAGTCCGGCTGCCTCCCAGACGTGCGGATGCGGAGCTGTCCCGCCGGGGAGATGCGGGGCCGGCCCCAGGCTCACGCCAGCAGCTCTGCCGCAGCCGTGGAATGGGACACAGCTCTCCCCGTGTCCCGGAGGATCCCGCCCGCCCCGGCGGGGCTGCCCTGGGCGGAGCGCGGGGCCGGGCCCTCCTTCCAGCGGGCACGGCCCCCTCAGCCCGCGCCCCGTGTGTGTCCCCGGCAGCTCCGGCAGATCCCGACGTGGTAAGTGGGCGCTGCCCCCTCAGCCAGATTCCCCTCTCCGTGTCCCTCTCCGTCCCCTCCTCATGCTGAGCCGCCCTCATGGTGCTCCGGCTCCGTTCAGAGAAAGCCGAGGGGTGGTGGCTGCCCAGCCGGGCGGGCTCGGGGGAGCCCCGGGCGGTGGGTCCCCTCCTGCAGCTCGAGTTCTCAGCGGGGCAAACACTCGGTGCCTTTGGCCGTGTCTGTGTTTGTCTCGCACTGTCTGTTCCCCCGGCCCAGCACCAACCACCCGGGGGAAAGGCAGCTCCCCGCAGCACCGCCCTCCGTGAGCAGCTGTCGTGTATCCCCGAGCAGCTCCCACAGGGCTGGGGAAGGCGGCCGTTCCACGGGAACCGCGTTACCTGTTACTCGTTGCTCTGTCTGGCGTTGTTTCTGTCCAAAGCCATCGGGGACAGTCGGTCCGGGGTTCACGCCTCGGCTTCAGCCGGTGTTGTGCAACTTCGTAGTGTTTATCCGTAAGTTCCTTATTACCTTTTCCCTCGAACAGCTTCACTTGGGGTCTGATAGGTTTCTTCACGCCTGTTCTGTGGGCAGGGTGTCTTGGAGCAACAGCGCAGAGGGGACTGGTTTGCCCTGGGCTGCATCCTTGTAGAGGGACAGCCAAGACAGAAAATGGGGATTAGAGGGTGGAAATGTATGTCAGGCGCTCCTGCTTTGACTGATCAGGCACCACATGCTAATGACCAAAATCGGGAGCGCTCACCTGCTTGGTGCGTAAAGCTCAATCAACGTCTGCTCTGAAACTCCAGCAGGTTTCAGACTTTCCCGTGTCTTTCCTTTGCTTGTGCGAGAATTGTGGGTCGCGGAGGTGAGACGTCCCTTGGCTTTGGGGCAGCGATGTTCCTTATCTGCAGCAGTAAATCCTTGGAGGCGCCTCGGGGACGGGCAGCGAGGCTCTGCCCGCCGTGCCAGCATTCCTGGCATTGCGGGCTTCCCCTGCTCCCCGTGCCCAGGCGTTCGCACCAGGATCATGGCTCAGGCACGCGAGGGGTTGGGATCGCTTACGGCGGCCCTTGGCTCTCTGCTGGAATGAGCTGCGGGGCCAACCCCTTCGGGACGTGCGCCTGGAGGCTTGGAAATACAGCCTTGGGTCATTCACCGCGCATGCAATGACCGCAGGGTAAATTTGGGATCCCTCGGGAGTTGGTGGCACGAGCAGTGGTTCTATAATGGGACTGAAACGCTCACATGCTGGGCGTGGTTTGTGTCCTTTATAGACACACAGGTAGTAATCACTGCCTCCGTTTTCTGACAGGAAAATTTTTAGGCTGCTCTTTTCTCGCTGGAAAATATTTTGGTGAAAATAAGTGTTTGCTGAAATTAATATAACTTTTAACTGTGCTACGTTTCTTTGAAAGTAGAGGGTAAAACCTAGCTTTGGAGGTTTTTGGGTTTGGTTTTTTGTTTTTGTTTTTGTTTTTGTTTTTTGTTGGAATTCCTTAGTCTTTTCCAGGATGAAAGAAAAGAAAAGGAAACGTGAAAGGAGTGAAAGTGAAACAAGGTTGAAAGAGGAAATGCTTGTAAAAATCTGTTTAGTTTTAGCCTAAGGCACCAAAACTAAAAGGCAATGTAACTTTAATGTGTTTGGTGGGGGTTGTTTTTTTCATTTCCCCCCCCCCAAATGATTAATTTAAAACAGTCGAGTTTTGATCCTAAATTGTTTTCATCAGCTTTTCAATATTACAAAACAATTTATAAGGGAAGCTGTTACTTTGGTCTGTTCTAATGTGTTTTGAATTTTACTTCAGTGTAACTATTGTTCTCCAGCATAAAAACATGCCACAGGGGATGCTTCTGAGTTTGGCAAAAGTTTTAATGATTCAGCTCATGTCAGGTGTGCTTGAGAGAGTAAGATCATTCAGGTCTTACCTCAGTCACTTGAAACTGGTTTCCTTCAGAAAGAGGAAAAAACCCACAAAGCTGCTGGAAAGGCAAATGGTCCAAGAGTTTTGTTCTCACCTCTGTGTTCTGTGTTCAGTGGTGGGTGGGCACTTACCATGAATTTGACATGTATAGAGCAGTTACTGGTTGTCACATAATTTGGTAGTGATAGGCTGATAACTTACCTGTGCAGGGAAACCTTTCTTAAAGGAGAGAAATAGAACTTACTTTCTTCTGCTCCTCTTAGGGCAGATTCTGTCACCCTCTACAGAGTGGCTTTCTGTATGTTCATTTCCTTTACACCCAGCACAAGCTGCACTAAAAAGGCACTTCTCTACTGCAATAAGAATGTCTATACCCAGGCCTTGTACTGATATAAAGTGTATGAGTTTAAATTTATGCCTTAGATCACAGTGGGAAACTTGGATTTCTTAGGGAAAATAAGATCCAATTTTATGGTACTGCAGAGTTTAGGAATGTGAAGAGATTAGGCAGGACATGTTTCTAGTGCCTGAAACTTCTGTCTCAGAGGCCTGTGTTCCATTTCTGGTTTTCCTACAGCTTTGTTACATGTCTGTAGGAAAATCATTTGCACAGGAAGAGCAATGCTTTGCTGCCTCGGGTTATTTGGCCTGTGTAAAGGAGGGTTGGGAACTACAGTAAAAAGGTGAAGTATTATAAACTATTATATAACATACTATTCTATGGAGCATCATTATAGGAACACAATAAAACAAGCCTCATAGTTTAAAATATCTTTTAAAGTGAAATCCCCTTTGTTTCTTAAAGTCAGTGTATAAAACCTGAGGAGGTTTATATTCATGCTCGTGAATGGCGTTTCTATTTCAGATGAATTTTAAGTGTGAAGGTTATGCCTTGTTGGCTTATCCCCCTTGCATTTTGTATTTGCTGATGACAATTTTTTTGGGTCATCAAGTACATGATCTATTTTGGGCATCTGCTAACTGTGACTGTTGGATGAAAGCCAGTGAGAGATGTCTGTGCAAGGCAGTATTGGATAACAGGAAGTGATGGATGTGGGAAACACCAGCACAACAGGGGTACAACGGGGAGATCTGAATGCTTTCCAACAGTTTTGTATTCAGCCTTCAAAAACAAGGCTCTAGGCTGACTTGGATGCTTGAATGATTCCTTGGTGTTCAGATTAAAGTTTGCTGGTCTGACCTTTGCAGAAATTGGTGTAAGTTAAAAGATCAGCCAAAAGGATGATAATTTTTGTGTTTATTTTTGAAATGTTTTTGCTTGGGCTCTATTACCTACAGAATTAGGTATGTTCTTTGGAGGATGCTGGGAAATGAGTGAACTTGTCAATCAAACATAAAGTGACTGTGTTCCCACAGGCATTTTGGGTTCTCCACCCTCAAAACAGTGTTTTTAACTTGTTCTTCTGAGTGACGATGAGCTCTCTCTTAAAACAATAATTTTTTTAGGTGTGTTTGCATTAATGTGGTTTAGAATCCTGTATCTTGAATTCTGATGAAGGAAATGTCAGCTTGAGGGATTTACAATCTTTGGGCAAGTCTCAGCACTATCTCTTCATACCTGGGCATTTTCCTTCCTTGGCTTTTGCATGTGCTGAGAACTTAAATTTGCAGTTCAGGATGAGCAGAAGGTTTGGGGCCTTCAGCAAGGCTTGGCTTTGTCCTTTGTTTGCTTTTTTGAAGTCAGTGAGGACTGAACTGGCTTTTCACCAACTCTTCAGAAAATTCTGCTCTGAACACTTGCAAGTGACATTATATAAACTTAATAAGGAGCCAATAGCTCAGAGGAATCCTTGTTCTTGTAAATGCTGTTAAAACATTTATTGACTGTAGTTTCAAGCCCTGAGCAATATTAGTCAAAGAGCTTTCTCTGAGGTTATGAAAGGTTGCTTGAGGAACACAGTGATTTGCTTACAAAGTGGAGGTTGAGTTGTTCATTTTCATTGAGGAGAAAATAAGGCCTTATTGGCCCAGGCATGAATGTGGCTTTGGGAAGGAAATGAGTGAGCAGAGTAACAGAACAGCTTACCTGGCTTCACCTTGAAAAACTGAAAATATAGACAAGGCCAGAAAATACCTGAGAAAGTATTGGGATGAAAAGTAGAAATGAAAAAAAAAAAAAAAAAAGCCCAAACCCAACCCACATTGTAACGTCATCCTCTCCTGCAAGTGTTGGTTTCTGCAGTGTATTTGTAGTGCAGTGGTTGTTCTGGGCTTCAGTGTCACAACCTGTGTGGTTTCTCTCTGATGGAAGCAGGTACCACTTCTCAGCCTGTGTGCTATGTGACTAGTATTGAGCTCCTAATCAAGTGACATCTGATTTTGTTGATACCCTTTTACTTATTGCTACTGTTTTTTGAAAGAGAGAATGTAATTCCCAACTAATATCACCGTAAGCATTGATGTAGTAGCCCTTCTGCTTGAAATAAAGCAGTTGAATAATTTTTCTCCTAGGTTTTGCTAACATCAACTGAAAAATATTTGTAAAACTACTAAGAGATTATTTCTGTTCCTCTGAAGCAATAGAAGGAGCATATTTGGAATGCAATTGAATTGATATTTTACATGTCACCAGTGTGTTAAGAGACAATATTTTATAAAAAGGATGGAGGCAAACAAAGGAACCTGTGTATTTTCTGAGGTGAGGGGCATGACAAAAGCCAGGTGCATTTTGGCAAGTTGTTAGATTTTTACAGTATATTTGCTGCTTGTGAGCTGTTCTTTTCTTAGGGGAAAATCTTCAAATTATGTGTATTTCAATTTGACAGGAATACTGCGATTACTCTTTGGTACTCAGTCCTGTTCTATAATAAGTTTGAGGATCAATCAAAACAGCTGAATCTTCTTGCAACATTGAATTGAAATTGTTTCTAAAGGATCAAAACAGAGCTTTGTTTGCTTGTGAAATTTGCTTTACAGTGTGCCCCAACATGCCAACAGCTGCTATTTAAAGATATGCATGAGCTGTGTAGAAATGTAGAACCTGGAAGTCCCCAGTGCATCTGAAACAAGAAGTATCTGTGAGTGATAAGGAAAAGCACATTACCTTGGCAAGTACAGATATGCTGCTGAAGTGTAGAATGTGTGAGAATGACTGTGTGGCTCAATGTAATTAAATTTTATTGTGATGCTAAGAGGCCTTATAGCTGTTTTACGTGTTCTGATCTAAACAGTGGATGTTGTTTGGGCCATTGGGGATGATGCCAGTGTTCATCTACACAGGGAGCATCAAGTACATCCTAACCTGACTGTCTGCCTGTTCTGGTCAAATCTATGCTGTTACCAGAACTTGTGTTGTTGTGGAGGTGTGTCCCAAGGAACAGTGTGGTTTTTCAGCTTCTTCTCACCCAAAAGCAGCTCAGTATAATGCACTCATAGATGCTCAAATGCACCAATGTGAGGCTTGTCTTTCCAGACCTCACAGAGTGCAGCAGCTTAAAAGATTGTGTTCAGGAAACAAATTCCACAGTTACACAGAGTAACACATGCAACAAATGCTGCTGGTGTCCTTCTCATCTGGAACATGTAGTGTGTGATGCAATATGTGCCAGAAGCTCTGCAGATGGAATCAAAAAGCCTTTTTTACAGCAGCAGTTGAGGTATCTGTTGGCTGTCCTGCCTGTGAGCTCCAGGAGCACTGCCTGACCTGAGGAAAAGCAAGCTCTGCCCGGTGCTCTCCCTGGCTCAGGATCTGCCTGCTGGCACTTTATTGAAGGAGCCTGTAGTGCTCATTCTCCTGCTGCATGGCAGTGAGAGCTAAGAATTCCCTTCACTTAAAGGTGCTCACCTCTTTCCAGATTTGAACCCTTACTAATTGGTTGAGATTGCTAAATTAATTATTTTATTATTTTAATTATTCACTTTAGAAGTGAATGAGCTGCAGTGGACCCAAAGTAACTATATGGGAAATGTATGTTACTGACAGTTTGTCTCTTGGAAGATCCTAATCAATGTCATTCTTTGTTAATATTTCAGTTGTATCATCTTTGAGCATCAATGAAAGACCAAGGATGGCTTTCTTCAAACAGCAAAAGGTGGAGGACGTTTATGACATTGGGGAAGAGCTAGGAAGGTAAGGCTCTGCTGGTGACACCACACTATTCTACAAATACAAATATTAAATGTGCTAACTATTTTTCCAGTTTCTTTTCTTGCAAGTAGGAGAACAAAAGGTATGTTTACATTGTCTTTGGTAGATAGGTGTCACCTCTGTCAGTGCTTTAGACCAAGTTCACCTGCCCATTCTCAGAGCCATCTGGGAAACAGGAACCCCTGGTGTTGTGGTCATAGAGGCACCACTTGAATTTGCCTTGTTTTGGACAGCCCTTCACAGCACTGTTGTTTTCAGCTGTCTCTGAGCACTGAGAGAACACCTTCATATCTGTCTGTGAAACACTGTGCATGGATTTTTGAAAAGATTTACCTGTCAAAATTTCAGCTGGACTCCTTAATGCTTCTATATAGCTTTTTACCTATAATGGCTTATCTGCAGGTATTAATTATAGGTGTAATTACCAGCTATTCCCATGCTGGAATACTGCTGGGTCTGTGAGCTGGATGACATAAGGCTCCCCCAGTCACTTAGCAACACACAGTGCTCTGGGTGATGAGCTGGTGTCCAAAGCTCCAATGTTTTTTCTTTTTAATATGCAAATAGCTGAATTAGAGCTATACATGTTGGCTTCTTTCCCAATGTCTGGCAGTTGGTTTTGATAAATGACTGTGTATGTGCAATTTCCCCTTTTCAAGGGCTAATAATTTAGTTCCATTAAAACACTGCAGTTGAAGCTGTTTCCCTGCCAAATCTTTTTTTTTTTTTTCACTCTCAGCTATTTGATCTTTAGAGTTATTGAGAGGACTTCTTTTAAGGGAGGGAGATGGTTTGGGGTTTGTTTATTTGTTTTCCATTCCCTTGCCTCTCAGGAAGGCCTCAACTATTAGAGCTTCTGTAGAATTGTAGTTGAAACAAGCTGGTAAAAGCTGGCCATTGCTGCTTGAATTGGCCTGAGAGGCCTCAGGCTGGTCAAAGTTTATGTGTTGGCAGCAGCCCCCCTTCTCTCCTGGCTGCAGGTATCATGTCTTGTCAGTGTATTTTCACTTTCAGATGTTGTGAGGAGCTCTGCAGAACTCTTGTTTCAACTGTGTGTTAAATGGGAAGTGTCAGCTGGTTCATCATACATTTGTATCTCTGAGCAGTAACTACTGATAAGGGCTGGTGAAAAATGATACCTTGCTTTGTTAGAAGAAAAATAACATGCTACACATATTACAGTGACTGATCTTTCCCAATGCTGACTGATGCCTTTTATTAATGTAATTTGCAACAAGCTGTTGGTTGCTGACAGAGACAGGCAAAGGGATTCATTTATTACCGTTCTGGCAGCAGAAGTCACTTACAAAATTAAGGTTTTCAAACAACATCTGTGACGAGTCTGTCCTGTTCTTGTCCTCCTGAGTCTGTGACTTCTTGAGTACAAAAGTAGTCATTAATATAGGCCTAATGCTTGTTCTAGCTCAGATTCAGCCATAAGACAAAATACAGTCTCTTGCTGACAGAGCCAGGACCTGTTTGACTGAAAGTCTTAGTAAAGGATGCTCCCATGATAGGCTGCCATTGCTTCTTTGCAAGGCTGAGCTCTCTCTGGTCTGGTGGTGAAATGAGACACTTCCTGTCACTGTGCAGCAAAGGCTTTTCATTTTCAGCTGTGTAAAACCCTGCAAACAGTGCATTTGTGGGCTCCTCAGGTAGATTGTTCTCACAATCACTGCTGAACTGGAGGCAACTCAGAAGATGCTTTAAATTGAGTTGAGTCTCGTGCCAAGGCAGTGGTGTAAAAGAAGGCTCTTTGCAGGAAGGGGGGAGCAAGTTTTCCGTAGCTACAGCTGTGCTGGAACTTGCTGCTTAGCTCCAGCATTTCCCTTCATCTTAGTTTTACACCTCTGTTGCTCAACTTCTCCAAAGGCTACATAGAGGGGAACAACAAGACAGCCATGTGGTATTAGAGAAAAGTTGCTTTTATTCCAAAAGCTGAATGTGTGCAATATTTGAAATACACACATACAACCATGTTACTTCCCACAAGATAGTATCAGTCAGTTTGAAAATACAAAGTCTGTGGGGGCTGAGGTTCTGTAGCCACAGCTGAAAGGTCACGTAAGAGGCAGAGCCTCTGAAGTGCATTTAGCAAATTTCCACATTATAAACAAATAATACAGCTTATTGCTAGAATATTCAAATATTAATTTCTTCCTTTGTCAGAACTGAGCACAAGAAAAGTAGGGAGGTTAGAAAACTTAACTGAAGATGGCAAGGGGGGTGGCAGCAGGAGACAACCAAGAATGGAGGCCAAAGCAGGCCAAGAGAAACGACATGCCTGCTGAGCTGGGGCTATACTTTCTAAAAAAGTGGCAGCAATAGTGCTCACTGGAAAGCCTTTAAAATAATGCTTCAGTTGTGTTTTGGAAGGGTAGTTCTGGCTAGCTGGGCAAAAGGTGTGCTTGTACAAACCTGCAGGAGCCGTTTCCAGCCGTAGCAGGAGACACTGACAGAGCGTGCTAGAATTCGAGATGTGTGCTGTGATTTATAAAAGGCTGTACCATAGAGCCATTAATCTATTGCCTAAATGTGTTGCCAGCCAGGCTCTGGGAGCTGTTGGCATTTGTGTCTCCTGGGTAGTGTCACTGTTACGTGTCAAGTTGGGGCTGAGGGGAGGAAGTGTCACGGAGCTCGTCCCAGAGTGTTTTGTGACAGTGCCCATTGAGAAGGGGTGTCCCTGCTGGGTGCTGTGAGGGTGGCACTGCAATGTCCTGAGACAGTGTCCTGCTCCCTTGTAGCTCAGCTCTGCAGCATGCAGGGACTCACACTCACCAGAGACACACAGAGAAGTCTTGGGGGATGTTTCCAGGTGTGGAAGTCTCCCCCTTTCCTTCACTATAGGGAAGGGGCTCTGCCTTCCTCCGCAGTGTGGGCCAGCCTTGCCAGCTGCCACTCCAGTCTCTTGGCTGTGCTCATCTCTCATCTCCTGCCTTCATGCAAAAGGTAATCACTGGTTTCTGTTAATTAGTTTGGGCATAATGCAGCCTCCAGTTTCTCAGCCTGTGCTGACCTAGGAGTGAATTCATGGCTAAAGCCAAACTGTCTTTTACCGATGGCTTATCAATGGCCTCCTGTAGCCCCTCTCTCCAGCTGCAGTTCCTGCTTCCTCTCTGCCTTGTGTGGAGGATCAACTCCACTCTCTGAGACAGGGAAAACTCTTTTACCTGGGTGAAACTTTAAAGGACAACAAATGCAACATTTTGCCAGTGGCAATGGGACCTTGGAGCCTGGCACACACTCACTGTTCTGACAGTGTAACTTCTAAATGTTTATTTACATAGTGATGACAAAAAGCAGAGATAACGGAGGTAGGGAAGGAATGTGGAAATCTGTGATAAAAAGTCACGTCACTCAGCTGGTTGGACTCTGCCTGGTGAACAGAGTGGTGTGATTGCAGCTGGGAAATTTACCCTTAATATACTTCATGCAGTATCTTCATACCAGGAATTTTTTTTCTAACTATAAAAATTTCTCAGTATTTTGCTTTCTCACACATGAACCTTAACTCTGTTTGCAGATTAATTTGTATTTTGAACTAGTTCTTAAATTTTAAAGAAGAATCTAGTATTATTTTATCCTACAACACACACAAAGCAAGTCTTTGCCTTTGATACAAAATGTAAATTTAGTAATTGAGCACTGAGCAGGACCTCTGTTAATGCTTTTTGTCTTGTAAGTCGTGTATTCAATGAATCTTCTGCTGAAATAGTTTCAGCATCCAGTACTTGGTCACGATCACTGTGATTGTAATCAACTGTCTGATACAGTCACTGTTTCTGGATTTTTCCTTTATATTCCTTCTAGCAGGGTAAGTGATCTTAATCTGTTTCAAAAGGTAAAAAGCTTCCATACTAGTTTTCAATGTTACTTTAACTATTTCCAAAATATTTTGATTTGTTACAAAAAGTGGAGAGAAAATGAGAGGTTTTGTTGTTTATTTTTTTTCTGAAAACAAAGCTGTTTTACCTTGGTGATTTAGAGCTGGCCTTGGCCTTACTTTGTAACAATGTCTTACATTCCTTATCACCAGCATCTATCTCAGTGATGGAAGTGATCTCAGTGCATCTCCTCAGTCCGTGGCTGGCTTTGAAAGTATAATTAGAGGAGAGTGACCTCCGTGCTTGTGCTCAGAAAGCTGAAAATCTGTAATGTCTTTAACAACTGAATATTGAACAGAATATTAATCCCAGGAAAAAAACATTAAATATTAATTTCAGGAAAAACCACTATTAATCCCAGTCTTTGCTTTGCCATGTCTGTAAAAATAAAACTATGTTTTCCATTTTACCTTGCAGGAGAAAGCACTTAGAAATTTGAACAGCTGAGAAAATAGACCCTCTGTAGTATTCATTCCATGCTTTTGAAGTGAAAAATATGTCTTATGAGTAAAAATGCACATGAAATACACATAGTGCAGTTCACCACTGGGCTGACAATGACAAAGCATTGGTCAAATGATTAGTGTCTTCTGCAGAATAGAGCTCACAATACTTGCCTGATGGTCAAGCTTAATTTATATCAGGTAACATCTATTAATCATTGTTAAAACTCTGCATCAGCAGTTTTGAACTGGAGTGAAAGCCTGTTTTCATAGCTGAGCAGTGAAATGGGGGTTTGAGCAATGCTTTGTGGTTTTGGCCTTACAGATAATTCCCTGAAGTTTTGATTAAAATGCCAGCATAATTTCCATCTACGCAGAGAAGGAGAAAAATCATTTAGCCAATTGATCATAATACTACCCTCTTAAAATGTATCTGCTCCCAGGTATGTTCCTTTCAGTTCATATCTGGCTGGATTTGGGCCTTTAAATGCCAAGGTACAGTGTGCAAATCATATTGCTTATGCCCTGTGTTGCTCCACAAACCAAAAGGAACAGCTTATCAAATCAGCTGTTCCTGCTGAGCGTGAGTCAGCTCTGACCTTCCCTGGCTCTCTGGACTCATTGCCACCCAGAGTGCTGATACTCAATCTACAAGCTAAATCTGATAAGTGGGGAAAATGTTTTGTCATGTGCATTTTATTCTTAAGTTTCAGATGACATAAAAAGCTTGCCAGGCTGTCAGGGACTCACCAGAATTGCTGGGCTCAGGCTGTATCACTGCAGACTCTGCACCTTCAGACTCAGAGCTGATGAGGGCTACACTGATTGTCATTGCAGGATTGGGAAGTTTCCAAAAAACATTGAACAGGCTCAGGAGATCCTGGTGATGATTCAGGAGATGGCAGATTTCTTGTGATTCAGGACTCCACCTGCTGTTTAAGGTGTTAGTTGGCTGTAATGCAGATCACATGTTACTTTACTGATAACTGATAATTCATAGCATTGTTCAGAAACATTGTATTTATCAAACTTTCCTTGCATTTCAAGTAGTTTATTTGCTTTCTCTTTATTCCTTCTGTTGAGTCCATATTGCTCTGCTCTCCTGACTCTTTTCTGGCACTGGACACAGAGGGCCAGGATGTGGTGGTTACCTTTGTGTGAGCTGTAGAGAGATGTGGCTGACAGGTGCCAGACATTATCAAGGACAGTTCAAAGTTCAGGAACATTGAAACTTACCCTCTAAAGTCACTGTACTCTAGACTGTTATACAATGTTAGTACAACAGGAGTTGTGAGTGAAGATGACAGTGTATTTAAAAGTAACAGCTGATCTTTTTTCCTCTTTCTACGACTTTTTAGTGGTCAAGCAAAATTCCTGTTAAATGCTCTATTAAGATTTGGACCATTCTGTAATAATCTGGCATCTGCCACAGTTTAGATTCTGTGTAGTTGCTTTAGGAGAGGTAGATATTTTGTTTAGGGAGGGGGAAAAAGCAAACAAGTAAACCAAAACTCTCTTTTATTTGCAGCTTAAACAGAAGTATGGTGATGTTTGTGACAATTTTATTTCTAAATCTCTTTATGAAGTTATAAAAGGTGTCTTCAGAGTATTTAATAGATTAAGGTTTTGAGGTGGGCTTTTTATTTTCAATCCATAAAGTCTTATGGAAACATCAAGACACTTTCCCTTCAGTGACCTTGCCATGCTTGGATTGCTGGTTTATTATTTCAGCTATGGCACTCTCCTAACTTTGTAAATGCTGTGCTAGTATTACACTAGTATTGCACTTGATATTTATTCACTTAGGTTATTTATAACTTAGGTTAAGTTTCTGCTGTACCAGATCCTGGTTTAGTCCGAAAGAAATGGTCTATCAAATAGAATATACTGTAAACTATTGCCATTTGTAGAAGGCTTCTGGGTCTTTATGATTGTGACCACAGACTTCACATGAAAACCCTCCAGCAAAGGGGGTTTATACATATATTTTGTGAACCTTGCGTGGCCTTTGGTTGAGCTATGTTTCATAAATGAGCTGAGAAGATAAAAAGGGCTTTTAGAAGTTGTTACCAGCAGACTCCTGTCCTCTCTGCTGGGAAGAGTATGGCAGTGCAGTTACAACCACCAGAATTCTTCTTGGAAGGGTAACCAAAGAGAGGGGAGAGTATTCAGCTTAATAAAATTACAGTAGAGCAATTGCTCTAATCTCCTGGAAAGAAATTCATCCTAAAAAAGCTATTTGCCTCTCAAATTCAAGGAAGGCAATCAGCAAGAATTCTCAAGGGCTTTTCTTTGAAAGTTAGCAAAAATACAACCATAAATGGATAAAATTACTAATATAGTTTTTCCAAGGAAAAGAAATAGGAACAAAAAAGATTGAAAAGTAATAAGATGCAGACTTTCTAAGTTTGAGATGACCAGCTAAAATCAATCCAGATTTAGTAGTGTCAGAAAGGCATGATGAACAAAACTGTTGACATAAAAACAACTGTTGTAAGTGACAATTAATTATCCTTCTTTGCTGAAACAAAATAAACCAGCCTCTTGAATATAGAGAAGCCCTGAATTCTGGTTGGTGTAACAGTGTTGTTGTGATGATGTTTATTAACTGGGGGTTGTAATAGCAAATAAACTCTTTCAGTCTTGCAGTCCCACAATTGAATATCTTTCTACATCTACTGTAGGTGAAAACCAACGTGAGAAAAGAATAATAGATATTTATGGCACAATTCAAGTTAAAAAAAAAAGAAAACAACTGTGGAAAAAGTATTGGGGTCTTGCTCTGTGCAGTAGGCTGTGATTTCCCCCTTCCAACTTTCCCAGTAGTCTGAATGAATCTAGGCAGTTAAAAACCTGCTGTGGGAAACCTAGTGAATTATTAGAATTGCAATTCTAGTAAGATCTAGAGACATGAAATTAATTTGTAGGTCCAGTTTGTATGCTTACCCCATGTAATGTTATTTCATTTATTAGTAACATTACCTGCACTGTACAGACTTTGGAAAATTAAATACAGAGAACTAAGGTGTTATTTTCCATCAAGTGTGTAGGAACCTAATTACTGCTGAAGTCAGTGGGAGGCTGGTGTCTGAAATCTCTTGCAAATCTGTTCCTAAGTAAATTGTCCTGGTTCATCTAAGGAGTTGTCTCACCTCTTGACTGGCAGAATGCCAGAACATTGTCCTTTGCCAGATTCTTTTACTTTTCAAAGAATTTTTAGAAAACCTATTTCAGTGTAAAGTGTATCTATCAGCATGTTCAAATGTATAGTCTCTTTCATGGGAATTTCAAATTTTAACAACTAACAAAAAAAAAGTCCTTTTTAGAATTATTTAATGAATGACATTAATATGAACAGGACATAAAGAATATACTGAACATGCTGAAAGAGATCATATGTTTGGTATTTGGGGAGAAAATGGTTTGCTTTTCTCCAATGGCAGATAGAATCAATTTCTTGACTTCTCCCCACTTAGGGAGCCTGACTGGAGTCAGGTAACCTGCACTGTCATCTCAGGATTTTGTTTACATATTTTCAGTATTTGGTGGCAACTCCTGAGCTGGGAGGTGTTTTAGGAATATCAGAGGAAGGTTCAAACAAACCCATACCTATGCAAACAGTTGCTTACAGGCTCTCTTTCTCCCAGTGCTGTAGCAGTGGCAGTGCTGTGCACTGGGACATTCCAAACTGGCAGCTGCTCTGTGCTCTCTTTCTCTCTCTCTCTCAGAATATTCTGCCCCACAGTATTACTTTCCAGAACATTAAACATAAGCCTTAAAAAAAGAGCAAGAAGTTGTCCTGTTATTCAGGACTGTCCAGTTTCTCTCTTCCCACATCCTTTTCAGGTCCTCTCTTGAACAGCATAATGATTAAATGAGCTGTCCCTATGCTCCTCTAAAGCTTGCTTCTGAAAATAGACTCCAAAACCACCCAGTAATGTTGTCTCTGTGTTCTTATTCAGTGACAAATCTCCTAGATGATAGTAGCAGTGCAAATAATAGGTTGTCTTCATTACTGGGATAAATTCCATCATTAATAATGGACTGATTTGATGTTGTACCTAATTATATTACAACTGACAGGATGCAGCTGCTATTGTTCATTCTCTTGAGCTATTACCACAATTGAGGGCAGCCTATGCTGAATGTGACACAAGGCTGCTGTACAGCTGTCCAAAATATTTCTGACAGGGAACAAACTTAATCTTGGGGGAAAAAAAAAATAGCAGTCATAATACCATTAAGGCTGAAAAAGACCTGTAAGATCATGGTCCAAGCCATGTACAGGCAGTTTCTCCAGGAGAATGCAGTAGGAGACAATGTCAAAGGCCTTCCTGAGGTCCAGATAGACACATTCACAAGTGTCAGCCTCTGAGCTTGTCTTGAGTGTGTTGTAAATACTGCTGTTTATGATCCAAGTCACCTTCTTTTTTTTGTAGCTGGTATGGGCCTCCACATGAACTGTTCACTGGTAATTGCATTGTAACTGTTTTAAGTGTCTTGGGCTAAGAAATTGTGCATTTGTATTATTCCCTGTGGCTTGTAACTTATTCTTCTGTCACAAGGTATCTCAGAAAAGACTCTGCAGAAGCCTGTTTTTAAGAGATGTAGGGAATGCCATGAAAATGGGGATAGGAGCAGGTAAAGTGTGCAGGAGAGTAATAGCAGATTACAAAGGAATGGATATTGTGATAAATAATTGTCCCATATTATAGCTGTATAAAAAAAAGGAGACAGGAATTCCTATGCTCTGTCATTATTATTTTTGTAAGCTTTTGCATAAACACAATTGTTCAAAATCCATATCACTGGAATTTTTAAATGCAGAAGTGACCGTGTTCACTCCCATAATCAGCACTCATAAAAATATTTTCTCCCTGAACTTTGCTGACAAAATTGATGTCCCCAGAGAGAATTCAAGGAAGCAAACACAGAAATATTAATACTATGTCTCTTTAGAAAGTCTGGACCAAGCAAGATACATGTCTTGCAAAATATGACCAGACAAGCAAAAAACCAATGAAACAAATGTTTACCATAAACAGCTCTCAGCACTACAGAACAAACTCTTCTAGCACATTGTTTAAGGCAAGTTTGGGGATTTTGTAGAAGGAATTTCTCTAGAGTTTGCAAGTAATGATAAAATTAAGAGACAGAAATATGAATCAATTAATGCATCTGACAAATGGCTGCAGTCTCAAACGACTGTTTCTAAAGGGATAGGAGCACTTGTCCCATCTGTTCCTGCCTCCCTCCTGAGAAGTGTTCAGGATACATATGAAAATGAAAACCAAAAAGTAGTACTTCAGGCTGTCTGGCTTTTGTTTGAACTCTGAAATGAGAGGCTGCCTCTGCCATGGAGTGTTAGCTCTTGAGAGCAATTCAGCACCAGGTAACAGCTTTAATTTTTAATTTCTTCACCTTTGTAGGTTTAAGGCAGACTTCAGTCAGATGTCTGTGTTGATGAAGCACTGAGTGCAGCATATTATAAGGTGCTGAATATAATTGCTGGGTATGCTGCATAATTTAAGTTCCAATTGTACTTGCATCTCACAATTACCAAGCCAGTGAAGGATATAATAATACTGAAAACAATAACAGTTCAGTGCTTCTACTGAGTGCACTTACTGAGTTCATGATTCTTATAAAGAGATCCTGTCTGATAAAATCATAGCAGCTAAAGGTCAAGCTTACCTGTAAGATGAGTCTTTTCCTCGCAAGTTTGGATATAATTCCCTGAGTAAGGAAGTATCTGTTACCAAATGTGTATTCTGGGCCTGGAGACCTGCCAGTCCTTAGGACCTGAGGGGAAAATTTTGCAGTTGCAGTACTTCAGGAGCCATGGTGAGGAAAATTTTGTTAGCAGGTTGCAGGAACATGCCTTGTAACCTTAGTGAAGCCATATACTATTTGGTGCAGTGGGAAATTCTTTGTCCTTGAGCTGCAGTGAGATATCAGCACTTACACAGGTTACGTTTATGGCTAAATTCTCCAGTGAAATGCAGAAGTATGAATAAACCATTCCTTTCTTTGAAAATTGGTTACTGGCCACCAGTTTCTACATTTCCAAAGGGTTATCAATCCTTCAAGTTCTTCTCTAGAGATTATTCTTGAGGCAAGTATTTTAGTGCATACATGTCCTTTCAGTACATCCAGTGGTGTGTTACAGACTTGGATGTCTTAAACATTACCCAGTGAAGGAGTGGTAGTTTGAATGTTTTGAGGCAGATCTTACTCATTTAAACATGAACTGTTTTTTAGAGGTTGTCAGATCTGTTCTCCCTTTGTCAGATATTGTTTGGGTTTGCTAAAGTTCAGACACAGTAAGAGGCTGCCTTATTAAGCTCTGAGCTGCAGAATCCTGACAGTCCTCACTGTTGTACCAAGAACAAGCTTAGCAGTGCTTAGCTCAGTGTTGCTATTGGGGCTTATTTGAGAAGCTATGATTTATATGGAAACCTTCAGAGCATTTTTGTCACCTTGCTGCCTTTGCAGTGGCCAGTTTGCCATCGTGAAGAAGTGTCGGGAGAAAAGCACTGGTGTGGAATACGCCGCCAAGTTCATCAAGAAGCGGCAGAGCCGGGCCAGCCGGCGCGGGGTGAGCCGGGACGAGATCGAGAGGGAGGTCAGCATCCTGCAGCAGATCCTGCACGCCAACATCGTCAAACTGCACGACATCTATGAGAACAAGACAGATGTGGTCCTCATCCTCGAGCTGTGAGTAGGGGCACTTCCCTCCAGGGGGAGGTGAGGAACAAAAAAGGGGCTGCAGAGAGGGAACACACAGGCGCTGAGAAATGGAGCTGCTGCATTCCCAAGCCTCACAAGTCTTGGCAGGAGGATTGAGAGAGGTTGCTGGTAAACAGCCCACCCAGTTCATCCATGTGCCCTGGGGATACAGGTGCACCTTAACATCAGCTGAGGTCATTTGATACTGAGCCAGGGAGTGTTTTTGATTTGAAAGTAGTTTATTAACAGAGGGATTACCTCATGTCTGCCTACTGCTGCCCTGACATGAACCTTGGAGGAAGTACAAATGGCCACTGAATGCTCATTTCATTTTTCCTTCTGCTTTCATACATATGAGGCCATCAAGCTCTTTGCAAAATTTGCAGCCAGCCTCACTACTCCCCTATTTTCCTCATTTAGATGAGCTAGGAGAAAAGAGGGGAGGAGGGCAAGGGAAAAGGTGTTTTTATTCCTTAGGCTTTGAATACCAAGGAGGAATGGTTGCAGGATGGGAGTGAAGGAAAGCTGCTTACTCTTCTGTTTTACCAGCATGTGAGAGGGGCAAATCCCTGCCATTTAGGTCCTGCTGACAGGAGACCCTCCTAACTGAGCAATCTGTGAACTGCTGTAGCCTCACCCCTATGTGCAAAATGATGCAATTTTTCAGTGTGTATGAAGCATAAAATAGAGAGTCACTATGAGTGAAGTTATATAGATCATCTGTTCCCTAGGGAACCTGCCTCAACCCTGTGTATGGAATCCAGGCTTACAGGGCTTTTAGCCCTGAGTAAGATGAAGTAACCACTAGCTTTCTAGGGAAGCCAGCATTTAGGCCAGGGAGCATTCCTGGAATTGATGTGGCTGCTGGAAGATGGCATGTGAGTGATGATGAGCATCTATTGACTTGGACATATGTGTCTGTGGCCAAATGTCAGTCTCTGTGCTCTGGAAGACAGGAAAGGAACTTGCTTTTTCTGATTGGCAGCTTCTTTGGGTTAAAGCAAACTCCCATTTCATTATCTTATGCTTGATCTTCAGAAACTTAAATGCTTATGTGGTTTTTGTAGGAAGAAGTCTTTTGCTGATAAAGTAGCAAAGGGACTTTAAAATCCCTAAATCTTTTCTTGTTGCTTCCTGGTTTATTTTTAATGTTGTATTCTGTAACTTGGAAAGTCCCCTCACTGACCTGATTCAAGGTTAATGTGAACTAGAGAGAAGAGGAGAATAGCATCAGGGTGCTCACAAGTAAATTTGTGATCCTCGTTCTTGCAGGCTGCAAAGTTTCTTCAGTGCTGCCTTGGGCTTGGCTGGTTGCTCAGGATGTTGGTGAGGTTGTCTTTGGGGCAAAATCCCTGGTGCACCCTGAGCAAGCAACCCAGCTGGTTTGTGGCCACTCTTGAGGGCAGCAAGAGAGAAAGGGAATTAAGTGCCTCCAGTCTGGGCAGCTGAACTATTTTCTGACATTCCTTTGTGTAGCAAAGGAGGTTCCTCATAAGAAAGTTGCCAGTCTCCTTCGAGCAGGAAAGTATCCTCTAAGACCCCTAGCACAGTCCTCTGTGCCAGGGGAAGGTGAGCAGAGCAGCTTTTCCCAAGGGGCTCAGCTTGTGTCTTCTCCTGAAGTGGTACCTGCTTTTCTTGTCCTGAAGGACCAAAGGCTGCCTTATGTGAGCTGTTGCTCTGACCTCAGAGAGAACTTAGTAATTCTTAGTCCTGATTAAAGAGTCCACCTTAAGAAACAGTCACCCAGGATACTTTATAGGGTAAAAGAGGAAGAGAGAGTAGTGTGCCTGCATGGTTAAATTGCAGAGGAATACAAGAGCTGCCCCAGTGCAGCTGGCTTCCTGATGGCCGGATACAGTGTCTGCCAGAGAGGATTGCTTAAGTGCAATTTGAATAGAAATCATTAAGTAAATGGGACTTGCCTGCTCACTGTACACAAATTTCACCAAAAACAAAGTTTTTTGTACAGATTTCTTTACTGGTTTGTCAAAGTAGGCTGTAATAATTTTTAAACTAAGGAACAAAGGCCCCTAAACCTACTATATGTAAAGGAGACAGTGTTCCCTGCCTCCTGAAATGAACAGGGTACAACAAAACTGTTCAGCAAGGCTGGTGGTAGAGCTGAGACCCTTGGTATGTGTCACCTGAGAAAGAAAAACAGAAGTCAAATAAGAGTCTCACAGGTTGAGTGAGATTAATAAGAAGGAGAATGTAGCAACCAAAGACAGCAGTTGCAATGTAGTTCTGGGTTATATAATCTCCCTTCTGTATGCTAGCCTTTTAGTTGTAACAATTAAAGCATCAAGTGACTTCTGCCCAGGTGAAGTGTCCTGCCTCATGTTGCTTGGAAAAGTTTGACTGTGTGAGAGCTGTGAAAAAATATCCAGTAATCAATGCCCAAGTCACTAGGCCCTGTTTAAGTCTCTGCCTGTGGAACACAGCATGCTGTCACCCACACCAACAGCAGAAGCTAAGATATAAGCCCAGTGTCTTTGTGGCTTTTGGCATTATTGTTCTTGTTTGCAGTTGACTTGTCCTTTCAGGTTTTGTAACTGTAGCTGCAAACAATCCCAAATTCAATATTTAGATCATCTTGTTTCATAATATATAGAAAAACATCACTGGAACTCTCAGTACAAGGCACAGAAATGAAAATAAAAGTCTTACGTACTAAATAAGTATGGAAATTATTTTGATGTGAAAAGTCATGGTAATGAGGAGCACTTCCTTGATATGGGGAAAGAATTTTAGGTACCCCCCAACATGCTACAATCTGCTTTCTTAAAAATTCAGCACCTGTATTAGATTCTTTGCTACTTTAGTTTTCTGTGCTGACATTTATTTTATGTATTACAATGCAGTAGATAACAGGATGTTTTCTGGTGTGTTGTGCAGGGTTTCTGGAGGAGAACTCTTTGACTTCCTAGCACAGAAGGAGTCTTTGAGTGAAGAGGAAGCAACCAGGTTCATCAAGCAGATTTTGGATGGTGTGAATTACCTTCACTCTAAGAAAATTGCACACTTTGATTTAAAGGTAAAGATGCTGATTTAGACTGTAGCTGATCTCTAGCTGCTAAGTTTGTTAGTTAATACCAGTAATGTCAGATGGTCAATGAAGACGTTGCAAGAAAAGCAAGATAGAAGTCAGAAAGCATTTCACTCCTAGTGACTATCAAATGACCTAAAATATATTCACATAATAAGTTTCCTGGATTTTAAAGGACTGGGTTTGGAGTTTTGCAGTGTTAAATTAGACAGGTATTTTTAAGCAGTGATCTGACTGGACAGAGGGTGATTTATCATCACCTCAGTTGACAGGACTCCATTAGTTACAGTGACTTATACCACCTATGGAATAAAATTACCTCCAAGAAGTAGTGACTGTGACTTTTTGTCATTTCAGTCTGTTCTGGCTGCTTTAAGAAGTTTACATCATGTATCTGTAGTGAACACATATGCCCTAGATCCATGGAATAAAAACAGACTTTTGAGCCTGAGGCAAAAACACTCTTTGTCCAATGACAATAAATTATTCATATGCTCTTTTTCCCAGTGCAGCTCTGACTGGGAATATGTGTTAGCAAAAGCAATTTCCATGTTAGTATCTGCTGTGGAAAGGCCAGGCAGCTGCCAGCAGGAAATCAAACTCTCTCACTCTTGCTCTTGATCTTATGATTGAGTTACAACAAATTAATGCAGTAAAGCTCTTCATGGGAGATAAGTTTACTCTGAAACCTGCGAATCTGGGTCATGGAAAGGGAAGTAGACAAGGCTGAGAAATTTAGTTCAAGAAAGAAGTTGATGAAATATCTGGTAAAAGGCTAAATTCTATGGTTGAACAAGTGAGTTCTAATTTCACAGTTTCAGCTTTTTCCTAGATTACTGTGAGGAATGCCACATGTTCTTTTAATAGCTTGCTGTCATATGACCTAGGACTTCTGATTCCAACTCTTCCCATTTTCTGGACTGTTCAGTTAGTAAATTCTAGTAAATTCCTGTTCTTGTTGCAGCCATGAATTTAGTCTCATAGAAAAGGTAATTTTCTTTCCCTAAATAGGTTCAGATGTGACTAAAATCCCTCCAGAAGCATTCAATAAAACATCTCCCAGTGGGCTGCAATACAGTATACAGTCAACTGGGCAGATGTGATATATAAATTCCAAAAACAGATCAGTAAAATTCCTGTGGTGCAGCTCTCCCTCAGGATCAGGCAGTGGCTCTCCCTCTGTACCAGACATTTGAACTGCTCCAGCTGTCAGCTGTGTGTGCACCAATTGGGAGACAAACCCATGGGCTGGGTGTGACATCTCTGGGACAGGAATGGGGTCTCTGTTTTAAGAGTGGACAAGATAAACTGAGCTTTCACTTGGTGTTACATTACATTGCTGCTAGGAGGATAATTCAGATTTTGTTAAATTAGGGAACTGTGCACTAACTGTGTGGAAAATGTCTGTCTCGTGAAAACATGGGTATTGCTTTCATCCTGGCAATAGCCATCATTAAGAAAATAAGTTCAGGAGTGTTAATAGGAAGAGAAAGGCAGGTTTTGCATGAGATCAAATTAAAGGAATTAAAGCATTACTCTTTACTAGATTTGCTTTGGTTTTATGTAGTTTTGATCCATTCAAAACTGCCAAATTTCACAACTGTC
>VYZS01015631.1:0-63044 GCA_013400695.1 Neodrepanis coruscans
TCCATCCATCCATCCATCCACTTCTTCCACAGGGACCCCTTCCCTTCAGTAGCCTCCCCATAAATCAGGGGGTGAGGAGCATCAGAACTGCAGAAGCAGCAGCACTGCAGTCATAAATCAGGATCTAATTCAATCTTGTGAGATGCTTCGTTTGATTAATTTATGTCAGCACTTTCTGTTCCACCAGCGGCTGCTGTCCCTCCCTGCATCGCCTCTGCCTCCCACTCTCCCCCGCAGTCCCAGGCCAGACAAGCCTACAGGCTCCATGTGGGAAGGATGGCCAAGAGGGACACAGCCAGGCTCCAGCAGAGCAGAACTCCATGAGACTTGACACAGCCTGACCTCCTGTCTTTGGCCAAGGCCCTTGGATGTGGTGGTTGCATCCATCCATCCTCAGAGCAGTGGATGGAAGGACCACCAATGTCCTCGGGACATCGACCTCTGATGGAAAACACTTTTCCTAATATCAACATTGTAGAGACTGACTCTGATCCTGCCCTTTTCCCACTTATCACCCTCACTGACAACATCACCACAAGAAGAAAACTTGTCCTTTAAAATGGGGGTGGGCTGAAAGGGGTGGGGATGGTTTTTCACACCAAGTGTCTGTTGCAACCTAAAAATAAAGATGGACCTCATCGAAAACTCAGATGCTACATCTGAGCCACAGTATCCTGAGGGGAAAAAAAATTACTGAACTAAATGAACATGGAGCAAAGAAATAAAATAATACCCACGCTAGCTGTCCCTGCTGAATCTCCCTGTAATGAGAGTCTGATCAAGTGCTGCATAAATTAACTGGTATCTTGACAAGAGTGTGTAAGAGCAATATCCACACTGACCTCAGCAGCCTTGGACTCAGCCTTGCTTGGAAATTGGACACCCTGAGAGCATATTACACACCCCAAACTTCTCTCTGCACCACTCATTTATTTAGGAAGGAGGTAGGAGACAGCGCAAGTGGTACTTGGGCCATCTGTTTGAGCTCTCTCCCTGCACAAAAATTAGAGAGCCTGCAAGAAGCAACGACACATGTTTAATTCAGCCCTGCAGAATGCTGGAGTCATATTTTGGGCTTGTCTTCCTCCGTAATGAGGGTTTAAATAAATCACCAGGTCAGAGGTGGAAAGACACCAGACACTGATGCACAGGGACTGCATCCTTTTCTGGCAAGCAATGGGCATGCTCTTGCTCTCCATGAGCACTCCCTCTGCCAAAGCCCTGGGCCAGGAGTTAATACAGGTACTCTAATAGCTTAACCTGGTGCAGCTTGGTGAGCATCAAAGGGAGCTAGGATAAAGCTGCCCATGAGATGCACTGCCTGGTTTCAGAGCAGCCAAGTCCTGGTGCACATCAGTGCCAGGTCCCCAGTTGGAGCACTTGGCCTTACTGCTCCCCAGGGGCTGGCAGGGGTTTGCTGAAGCACTAGAAGTTCAAGCTGCCTTGACACCAGAGCATCAGAAAACAGGCTATTAAAAACCTGCTGAACCCAAGGAGCTCTGGGCAGCTCCATCCAAGTGCCAGAAGGCTGAAAACTGCAGGGGTTGCAGGTTGACACACTGTCCAGGCAGCTCCTTGCTGGCACCTCCCAGCTTGTGCAATTGGAGGAAGTTGCAAGATGGTTTGGGGGCCTGGGGACAGCTGCACCTGCTGAGTCCTGGTGTTCAAGGAAAAAATCTCATGGTTTCCCCCACATGCTCTATCCCTCAACATTAGCCATGGGCTAAGGACACTGTGCCAGGCTGCTGTAAGCCCAGAAGCCCAACGATGCTCAGGAACCTTCATTAATGAGGCACCAGTGCAATTGAGATGTTTCTACATCTGTCTTTCTTCCCTCCCACAGAGCTTTCACCATGCAATGCCCGACTAAATACTGGCTCTATATTGGACCACCAGCCTGGGGAAAAAGCTCTCTGAGCAGCTGTACCGTCCCATCTGCCTTCCTTGGCCTTCATCCCACTCCAGAGGATGGGTGTTAAAAGGAAGGAGACGATCCTAGGGGAAAACAACATCCTTCTCTTTTAATCCCCAGAGCAAGACAAAAAATAGCCCCACTCTTCCTGCTCTGGTCCCACATCTCCTGCTTCAACCTCTTCCCTTTTCACCTCTGCTGTCACCAGCTTTAACCCTCTCCTCCTGGCACATGTTTCTGGGAGTCGGCTCCCACCAGGCTCCCTTGGTGAGCCAGCTCTGCCTCCTTTCTCCAGGCTCCCCGCTGGCACCTCTTCAGATGAGACTCCACTCTCCCGCTATGTATTCCCAGCAGCAGCAACTTACAAGGTTTGGAGTGATTTCAGAACATCTTCACTGACAATTTTCTCAAAGGCTGGTCTTCAAACGGCGACAAACCTGCCTTGATCTTCTCTGCGGAGCAGCGGGAGACGGACTGAGCCTGTCCTCTTAATTGGTGTTACTCTCCCATTATTTCCAGGCTGGTAGAAATCCTGCAGACTCCTTTTCTGGCTGGTGGGCAGGATGGGATTTCCTCGGGACTTAGCAGTGAGCAGAACTCTGAGTCAGTGATATCTCAGTACATAACTCCCCGGGGAAGGGATGGGAAGCCAAAAGCTTACAGGAGCTGTCATTTCACGCCTGTCCTCATGTCCTCCACAGAGAGCCAAGCCACGCAGCCATCTTCATCCAGATTGGGAATGCCACCCACTATTCAAGCCAGAGACAGGTCTATTGCACCCAAACCAGGTCACAGCATGCTCTCAGACTCAGGTAATTTCCCAGCAACTTAGCTGGCTTTCACATATGTTATTCAAATGTCAGTCTCAGCTAAAAGCAACCCGAGTTGCCAAGGTGGATAACTCCGTGCCTGTGGGAATCACAGCTGCAGTGTCCCCATCACTTCCAGGCTTGCACATCAGTAAACTGGATGCACTAGGCAGAAGCCCAAGTCATGGGTCTGCTTGCCTCCCAGTCCAGCCCACTGCAAAGAAACCCCTCCAAATCTGAGCAAAATTGCAGGCAATGACAATCCCTTCTGTTACCAAACCATCAGTGTTAATACAGAGTTATGTCTGCACAGGCAGCAAGGGCAGGATGGAAGTGGATTTCCAAAGGATGCATTATTTATACAGAAGGCTCAGCCAAGTTAGAGACAGACCTGTTCATTTTAAATCAACGTATTATTTACGATAGATCACAAAAGATTATGGGCCAGAAGCTCAACCAGTGTAAATCAGCACAGCACTTGACTTCAGCTGAAGAGCCAGTTCTGGCTGTTGGCTTTTAAAACTCTATTCTTCTTCAGCTCTGTGCCTTCTGTCAGCCAAGTTTGGTCAAGAAGAACCCAGATATGGGGAGAGACAGAGACCTTTCACATGGTCAGGACTCTAGGATACTCTCCAAAGGCGAGGAGGAGGAACAGAGGAATATTTGAGAGGTCCTGGCCTGGCAAGGTCTGGAGCTCATGAACCAGCAAAAAAGAAGGGAAATTCAAAGAGTTGTTGATGCAACAGACCAGGAAATCTTCCCTTTGTGAACTCTGCCATCCCCACAGAGTTCAATGACAGGGAGTGGGAGTACAACTCCACCTGACTCCCCATTTTTGGTGGAGCCTGAGCACCAAATCACTCTATTTAAAGCAGCCTTGATTTCATAACCACATGCCAAGCATGCACACATACTGCCTACAGGCACTGGGAAAACATAGCACCTGATTTATTGTGTTGGCTTTGGTGGTTTTTGTTTTGTTTTTTTTTTAGATTTCCCAGGATTTAGAAGGATTTGCAGCCTCTGCCTGCGCCCCCCCCCCATCACCCCATCTGCCCTGAGCAGCCTCCCCCAGAATTTGGAGGCTGTCTGCAAGGCAGAGTGGAGCTTCTATATCTTAGTCTAGCCAATCCCCAGACTTGTTGATGTTGTTCCTGTGTCTCCTGTTGCTTCTGTTTGCCCTTGAGATGAGGAATTTTGATGAGGTCCACCCAATCATCCTCACGTGACCCTAAGTGCCGCTAATCAAATGCGTGGTGAAGAGCAATTAGAGCAGGATGCTTCACTTCAACAGACCTGTTACTGTGCATTACCCAACAGCTCTCCACGAAAAGACACCGTGATGGATAACAACTCCATATTACTTATTAAACACCTAATACGGCTTTAACGGTTCTGTTTACTGAAGAGTGTTAATCTTAATGAAAACAATATTTGAGGCAGACTGGCAAGGATAATTCTCTACCCTTTTATCCAGGGATCTCAGAATACAGAAACAGTAATTGATCCTCACAGCATCTCTGCGGGTATTACACCTTTTTAAAAGGGTAAACAGAGGCAGGGAGAGGTTAAATCGTTTGTACAAAGTGCATTTGCTTCTCTGAGAGTGTTGGTAATGCAGTCCCCGAGCCCTGAGGAAACTCATGGAAGCATGTCTCTAACAAGAAAGGTCTGTGGTTTTTTTATCCCACTTGCCTCTGACAAGGCTGGTTTGAGCTCTGTGATGATGGAGAAGCATAAATAGGGCCTCATAGAAATTAGAGATGGAGGAGACCCACCAGGAAGCTCATCGTTATATTAGAAGAGATAAAAACGTGGTGGGGATGTAAACCCTCATGCTTTGGCACACAAGTCAATCACTAACTGACTGAGATTTGAAAGCACAATCTTTTCCAGGCAAGGAATCGTATTTTAGGTTCTGTTCACCTTTCTCTGAAGGATCTGGTACTGGGAGCCACCAGGTGCACCCGACTGGAGCAGAATCCCAGTGCTCAGGGCTGCCAGAGCACGTGAGAACTCAGGTATCCCAGAGCATCAGCACCTCTCCTGCTGCCCAGGCAGCGCTGATGGGGAGGGAGAAAAGAAGGCTGGAGGTCCCTTAGTGCAGAAAAACTATTTTGCTCTCCTTCAGTCTTTTCAGCCCTGTCAAACCAGGAGAGGGTGTAAGAGAGGAGAAGGCACAACACAGTATATGAAATACTGCCCTGTGACACATTTGCCAGGTAAGAGAGTTCACAGGCTGCCTCTAGAGTGAAAGAGATGTTCAGGCTCATAATATTTTCCAATTCTTCAAGAGAAATACTTCTTTTACCAACCCAGAGCCTTCTCTATCTACTACTTAGGTCCATCTCATAAAATTCATAAATCTTTCCCAAAATATCCCCAGCCAGAGAAGCGCAGCTTAGTCTCAATTCTAAGCAATGCACAGACCCTTAATGGCAAGCTCTTGACAACAAAGGCACTCAGGCATCAATCTATCAATCCATGAACTGGCAAAAAAACACCTTAAGATGAGGAAAGGAGACACACAGAGCCAGAGCTGAATCACCAATTTCATTAGGACAATCACAGTCCAGACACCTTCACATTTGCGTAAGATTATTTGATTTCCTCCGGCACTGAAAGGTCTTTTATTACACACCAACAGCACCGTAACAACAGCCCTGGAAGGGAAGGAAAGTCATCTAAATTAATATTGCTCTCTAGTTCCTCTGCCTGTGTCAGTGGCGACCCTCTCTATATACCTATATCTCTAGGTATTAGCATACATGCATACATATATATATTTATGTGTGTGTATATATATGCCCAGTTCTTTAGCAAGGGTTTAATTTCACCCAGATATTCTCCTGGCTCTCGGCACCTTAGCAGATACATATTTAAAAGGCCTTTATCTCCTTTAATAGAACTCTTGTCCCTGGGGCCACAAGCCCGCCCATTCAAAACAACAGAAAAAAAAAAACAAAAAACAAACCAGCATTTAAAATGGGTGCACAGAGAGCAGGTCTGGCAAATCTGGACATTTCCAACATCAGTATCTTCCAAGATGGAGACTGAAACAAATTGTTCTTACCCCAGAGTAATTTCACAAGATTTTATCCATATAGCAAAGTCACTTTACACCACTGAAAACGATTTTCTGCCATGCCTGCAGATATCACCAGGACACTCTTAGCTACTGCAAGTCTTGCAACTTAAGAGGGGAATTGTGGACATGCAAGTCACGTCCATCTGGATTTAGCTACCACAGCCTGGGAAATGCATCCTCTTACAGCCACAGAGCTGACAACCTGTTAGCATCACATATTAGCCTGATCCTGGGTGGGATCTAACCTGCTACAGCTCAGGGGTCTATCAGCTGGGAGAGACAGTGGAAGGCACAGACAGGAGCTCTGGGATGGATACTCAGCAGGAAAAAGGGATAAGAGGAAGCAGAGTATTTACATGTGCACATCTGTGTTATTGACCTTGCAGTTTGCACTCATCTGGCGGTGCTGAGGATATACCCACATCAATGTTAGCTCAGCCAGCCTCACTGAGAAATGAACTCCCTTCTCCAATGCAGCAGGAAGTCTAAATAAGTGCTTTCCAGGCAGTTTGGGCTTGTTTACACGCAGTTCCTGTACGAGCTGTACTGGCTCAGCAAGAAACAGCCCAACATCCCGATGGATGGAGTTATTCTGCCATAAATGCGCTGCGTCAGGGGTAGCTTGTTTGCACATGCATAGAAAAACAGGCCAGGCAGCCCTGCCTGCAGGCAGCAGTGAGGGCTGTCCATCATTAGGAAGTCCAGGAATGAGCCTGGACAGGCTCCAGTGGGGAAAGGGGAAGTACCTATCACCAAGGTTCAGAGCCCCAGGGGATACCCAAAAATGGTGCAGTCCCAGGGAGGAACTCTGCTTTTTCTCACTTGTCCCTGCAATGAAAAGCTCCCAGCCCTTTCCAAAGCCCCCAGCCCCTTTCTTGGTATGATGCTGGCATCCACATCCCTCTCCCTGCCCAGCACAGAGGCTGCATCCCCCTCCTTCCCTCCATACACGCTCCCCCGTCACTCAGCCTGCAGCAGCATCCCTCCCATGTATGTATTTTGCTGGGGAACTTGTAAGGCTTGTCTGGCTAATGAAAAGCTGCTTTGGATCCCCCTTTGGGCTTTTCAGTAAGGATTAGCAAGGTTTCTCCAAAGCAGACACAGCAAGACTGTGTGCTTCTCTAAATACATCAGGGACTTCTCCTGCGCTTGGCTTTGGCAGGGGCTAAGTGTGGTTGTCTCACAAGTTGTCTCCTTGCAAAGATATACAAATAGGAAGGTACTGTCAGGCATCGATACGGGGCTGCTCGGGCTTTACCTCTCTGGGGTGCTGCACAAACCCAGCCCGAGCTAATAGCAAGTGAAAGCTGTTACCTGCTGACAGCTCTGCTGAGGTCTGGCCAGGCACAGAACAACATGGGCTGGGGAGAAGCTTCTCTGCAGAAGATGCTGACACTTGCAGGCTGGCAGCCCTGGCAGGGAGGGCAGCAGAGCCCAAATAATCCACTGCACTCCTCAGAGCCACCAGCTCAGCCTCCTACATGCCCCCCTGGGCCACCCACTGCTAATGGTCAGGGAATAGAAACTCTGATTTAACTTGCAGATCATCTCCTTGACACTCCCAGCCAGTGTCCACAGCCTTCTGCTCAAACTCTGCCACAAAACAAAGTGATCTGTTTGTGCCATGGCAGAGCTGGGGTCAAGACTGACTTCCAGCTCCACAACCTCCACAAGACACCAGGTCTCAGGGGATCCCTGCAGAGTCCTAGAACTGGTGCCATTCCCACTTATCCTCTTGGTCTCAGACAGCCAAACAATTGACTTGTGTTTCTCATTTGGAGTAACTGGGGCAAGCAATTAGCTGTCTCAACAACCCTTATGGGAAGCTGCTGTTGGCTGGGGTAATTGAATGTTATCCCAGTAAAACAAGGGAAACAAGATGTGATAGCCATATCGTCTCAAAATAGGCTACACACAGGCCATTCATCCCTCTCTCTGGGGGCTTGGCTTTGTTTGAGCAAGATTATGAACTCCTCTTCAGGAGAGCTTCATCATTTCCACATATTTCCCATTGGCCATGGCCAGGCAGGATCAATAAAGATATAATCCAAGAGACAGCTGCAAACACAAAAGTTCCTAATGAATTCCTGACCAGCCAGCCAGCCCAAACATGCATCCTGTCAGCTGGGAATTTCTGCAAAGCCATCACTCCAACACGCTTAAAATTTCCCCACGGAGGGCAGGACCAGAGGCAAGATAGTGTCAGGTGGCTCCCAGTCCATCTCAGAGTATCCCTGGAGTAATTACTCCTCCAGACATTACCACTTCCAAGCAGGGGAGAGATAGGAGACAGAGGAAGATATATTTGAAGAAGGGACTATGGAAATAACCTGGAAGTGTGGCCCTGGGGACAGAAAGTTGATGTGTCTATAACAAGTCAGTAGCCCAGATCATTCAGTCCAGCCAAGCTGTATCAGGCTGTATCACTGCTGCCACCTTGCCTTTCCCCTTCCTCCTAACTCCTCCTTTTAAATGCAATTTAGCCTCTCCAAAAGTACGTATTGGCTCACCATCTAAGCAGTTTTACTACAGATGTAGCAAGAAAAAAAAATACACAGAGATTTACGCATTCTTAAATTGTACCGGGCAATCTGACAATTCTACTGCAGGTAAAAGTTGCACTGAAGGAGATAACTAGAGCTTTATTTCATGATTGCATCCTCTGCTGGGCCACAACATCCCATACCTACTAATAAGTTAAAAGCCAGTCAGTCCAAATTCACTGTTTTTTTTTCTGGAAAAACACATTTACTGGTGGTTTTACATGTTTTAGTAAAACATCCTTTTGAAAAACACATAACAAAACTTCCTAAGCCATCTGGGGGAACTCAGGTATTAAATTCCCATTCAAAAGAAGCACACACCCAAACTCCTGTGTGGATTTGTAAATCCCAGTTAAACTGTCCTGACTTCACAGTAAACCTGCTTCCCCCAGAGACCCTAGTGGATCTACTGCCACTATTTAGAAAAGGAACTGCTCTAAGTGATAGAGATCTGTCATTTTCAAAAGCTAAAGGAACAAGATGTTTATCCCAGCTTCCCAGTAGTCATTTTTGTGTGTATGCAGAACTGCAGATATGTCCATCTCTGAAGAGCCTCACTTACTCACATCCCTCACCCACATCCACATCAAAGAGGGGGAACTCTTCCCTTTTGGGGCAGTAGTGCCACATCTGATCAATGAAACAGCAGCTTTAGTCAATAAATCGGTCCACTTGGTAGCAGATTGATTTACAATATATCTGCATAAATACAGAGAGTGATGCAGCACAATTACAGGGGTCTGCCAGGAATAAGAGTATGTTCAAGGAAATTTGAGTAAAGCCCTGCAGGTGAAGGTTCAAAGACCTTTCATTTTACTTATAGTGAGCACAAGAAAGCCTCTCCAGACAGCATTAGTTCAAGGCAGGGCAGATAAAAATCTAAGAGGTCTCTCATTTTTCCACGTTAAGACAGAGGTTAAGCAGAACACACACGGCCTCCAGCCCACTGGTTAACCTGGGGTTATGGGTAAAAACAGAGTTTGCAGCGCTTTGTACCCACTCATTGCTTTCCAAGCCCTTCCTGACCCCCAGCCAAGCCAGGAGTCAACCTTTGGAGAGCAAATATTTCACTTGATGGAAGTAATTTGAATGCCCGAGTGACTCAGATCATACAGCAGGCTCTGCTACCACTCGTACTTCCCCAAAAGTTTACAAATGATGTTACTGATGGCAATGGATCACTGGAATCAATAAGTGCTCTGCTGCAGTTTGTGTTGAGCTAATAAAAACACTCAGCACCAGGCGCCGGCCCTGCTTGCAAACACTTGGCTCTGATTGACTCCGGCGGCTCCTCAGTTGAATGGGACACGGATTAGGAAAGAAGGAGGTCACTTCAGCACAGGCACCAAGGTCCTGAGGCTGCTGTGCCAGCTTCAAACCAAAGGGCCAGGGAGAAGATCAATGCTAAAATAGCACAAATTATCTGCTGTTTCCTACACCATCCCTCCCAGGCTCTCTGTGAACTTCATTAGCACTTATTTGCTGAGGTAGGTGATGATTTCCCAGCTCTGGCCCATGGGCATCCCTCCTCCCTGCAGTAAGGAAGCAGAGCTGTTCAGAGATCTGCCATGGGCCCTTTATTGGTACATGATGAGAAGGATTCAAGTGACAGGCCAGGACGCTTTGAAATCAAACACCTTCTCTTCTATTCTAGGTGTTGCTGTGATTTTTTTGAATGGCCACAGTGTGCCTGCAGCGAGAGCTCGTGTACCTTGCAGTACTCAATTTAGCTGTATGAATAGGATTAATTACTGAGCGATTAAATGACTTGCTGAAAGTCAAAATGAATCAGTGGCAGCACCAAAAAAGCAGCCCAGCGGTCCTGGCTCCGGGTCCTTCACACCTGACATCAGATCTTGCAACTCCAATCACCTGCTTGGATGATATTTAGTGACTTAATTGCACACAACCATCGGCCTCCCTGCCCTGGGTTTGGAGGCTCAAGCAAAGCAGATCCCCAAGTATCCAAAGGAAAAGGAGGCCCCTCTGTTTGAAAGGCTGCTTTGTCATCAGCTCCTCTCCAAAGTTAGCTGTCAAGAGCATCTGGGCTTTTGGCTGGATCGCTCCCTGATATATGAGAAGCATGTTGAACATGTGCTGCCTGCAGTTGGTACAAGGTTCTTTGTCAACCCAAGCATTGCTTAAGTGCCCATAATAGGGAACAGGTTGCCCAACAGTTCCTCCTCCCTGATATTGATTATGGGGATATAATACTCCATAGAGCAGCAGCAGCTGTCTTTCACAGGCTGGATATTACGCATAATAAAGCACTGCAAGTTACTTCTCTCGAGCAGTTATTACTTGATGCACTGCAACAGCTCCTGCAAACAAGTTGTGCTGGCTCAGTCTTGCCACAGACATTCCCAGTTTAAAACAAGCACTCAGTGGGGACATGTAGGGTGATAGCCCACCCAGTCCAGTGTCCTGGATAACCCCTGGGGAGTTGGAGGAATGTTCAGGGAGCTGTATAAGGGAGTCTCTGCATGCAAGGAGGCAAAGGGAACGGGCAAAACTCGCTCATCTTGATCTTATTTATGGTAACAAGACACTGTCAACTCTGCATCAGCAGTGTCGCAGCAACCAAATCAATTCCTCTGTTATATGAGACTGGCACCCCATCCACTCCCCTATAAAATCTTAATGCCCACTACTCTCACCTCTGCTTGACCTAAGCTCTTGCTTTTAGGCCTGCAAGCACAGACGGAAAAACAAGTGGAGGTTTAGTGTGGGTTCCCTCCTGCCTTACTCCAACACACTCCTTCTTCTCACAGAACACGCCACACGTATTACAGCAACAGCTGGAATGAGAGGCTTTTGTGCCAAGTTCAATACACACACAGAGGAACAAAATTTTTTACCAAAGCTGCCTGCAATCAGAGGAGAAGAGTGAGCAAAATGATGTGCTGCTGAGGAAGAGAGAAGCAGCCTGTAAATCCATTTGCTGAAGGTCACACAGTGAGGGCTGCAACAGAGCAGGGCTCAGTCCTGTGTCCCAGGTCAATTTCTCAGCCACACCACTTTATAGATCCCATACATACTTGGTTTTATGTCTTTTTGTGCTCCTTCCCTAGGCTGTGAGGCAGTGCTCTGTGCCTCCAGCAGTCCTCCCAAACTTCCCTCCTGGCAGGGGATGGCTCTGCCTGCACAACACTGAGACCTCCAAGCAAATGAAACCAAGAGACTCGGAAAGGCACTTTTAACCACCTCTGCTGCTCTAATTTTTAGCAACAAATGGTTTCCATAATAAAGATGATCTCTCTCAGGAAGCCAGACAAAGCTGGTTGAGGAGCTGGAGTCTCCCGGGAAAGGCTCCTGAATCCCCATATCTCCCCCGTTTATATGGGCAGAACCCTTCCCAGCTACTCCACATCCCGAAATTTGCCCCCGGATGAAACCACAGCTCATTTTTCCAGGCTGTCACTCACCACGTTGTTCATTACAGGGAAATGAACTCTGTTCCCAAGCGTCCAGGGGACAGAGAGTAATTGGGTTCTGCAGAGCCTTTTCACTTAATTTACTCAAGTTGTATTTATTTCTGAGAGAATTAGGTTTTAGCGGCTGATGGACAACACATCAGAGGAAGACAGAGGCAAACGGATGGGATAATAAACTTGGAGAGAGAAAAATGATAACTCTGTGTCTCTCCTTTTTTATTTCCCTCACTGTCTCAGTCATCTCTGCTGCTATTTCATCCTTTATAAGGAACATGGAGGGCTGCTGCTAAAAAGCTCTACTTCATCACCATGTGGCTTTGTAAAGGTAACCTTGTTATCTAAGTTCATCCCAATATGGAAAAAAGGATATTTAGTGTGGGTTAAAACATGCCAGCAGAACAATCTGCTGAGTTTAATGAAATGAAAACATTTGCAAGAACCTATTGATTGTGTTGACATTTTCAGCGAAAAAATTATCAAAATGTTATTTTTGATAAGGTTGAAGTACTTCATTTCAACATATTATAATTATATCTGATATCCTTATGGAGAAAAATTCTGAATATAATATAAAAGTCAGAAGAAATTGCCTCAGCTTGCCAGAATGAATCACTCTAAGTAACATCAGAAGACTTCCTCATGCTGACACTTGGGGCAAAGCAAGACCCCAAAAGCAAGAAACCCACCCCTGCCACCCAATTTTATAACCTTTTTCAGCAGCACCATCCTGCTGCAGAAAGGCAGAAGGAGGGGAACGTCATGGGGTGACTAATTAAATCCATTATCTCTGCCCCAGCAGGCAGGGACGAGCTTTGATGGGCTGAACATCAGCACCTCCAATCTCCCATGGTCACAACACCCCTGTGTGCAGCATCCTGTTACATTAAATCCCTTCTGTGACTTAAAATGGGATCTGAAGAGCAGCCACCAGCAAACCTGGTGCCACCACCTCCCTGGTTTGCTCAGAGAAAGGGCAGGGGATGGCACAGGGGGCAAGAAGCAGAGGAAGAGCAAACAGGGCTTCGCCTCACCCTGTGCCACCATAAATTATGCAGCTGTCTTCATCCATTATTCAGCATAATTTATTTTGAACATTTAGATCAGCAGTTTGTGTGAGGGGAAAAAAAATAGAAGTGGCGGGGAAAGGGGGGGAAAAATAGGGAATTAAGTGAAGGAGAGAGGGAAGCGCTGGAACGGATGGTCCAGTCATTAATCAAAGACAGGCAGGGAGATGACAGGATGAGAAGGAGCAGCTGGAAAGCCACTTAAATAATAACAGGAGCTGCAATTCCCCCGGCCTTTGAGGAGCAGAGGGTGAATGAAAAGCCCAGTGCACACAGTGTTTTAAGGCTATTAACAGCTCAAACCCCCATTCCTCCCAAACCCAGAGCCCCTCACACGCCCAGCAGAGCAGGGCTGATCAGCAACTTCTCCCTGTTTGAAACACTTCCAGCCATCCAAAGGATGCTTTCCCCCAAAACTCAGTGCAGCCCTACCAGGGGGAAGACTCCAAGCCACATCTGCCCCCCTGAGCTCACCAGCCAGCCCACCTTTCTGAATTAGAAATGCTTTTTAATACAGAAGTTTCACTGTCTATTGGCATATTACTCCACAACTAATAAATTGAAGGAAATAACAACTTGCCCAGCAGACACAGCCCAAGCTTGAGACTGGAGAATTCAATGAATAAATTGTTTCCATGAATTATTCACTCAAATCTAACATGCTCAAGAGCAGCTGTCCCAAAGCCATGGTGTTATCAGCTGCTCTGAGGCACTTGGGGGCAAGAAGGAAAACCATGACCAAGATAAGCTTGGCTAAGTTTTCACCAGAAAATATCCCTCCTGCATACAGGAGGTGCCTGTGGTTTGAAAAAGTCTCCCTCTGCCAAGGAACCAGCCAATTCCCTTGCAGGCAAGTTCTTCTGCATCTCAAGGGGGGTTTCTTCCACTGATTCCAATCCTTTGGAGAGCAAGGAGTTACCATCCAACAGTGCTGCAAGAGCTCCAAACAGCAGCAAGTGGTGGAACTGGGTTAGGGGCTTTTGAAAAAAAAAATCACAGGGTTTGCAGGAGCATTTACAGAGGAAATGAAAGTTATTCTCTGGAAGAAATCAATAAAAGTGGTGGCTTGTGCCTTTCAATTTGGGAGCCGTTGGCTCCACTGAGGAAGAGCCAGTTTTGTTTGCAGCTGAAAGGAAAACCTTTCTACTTTGGAATTACCATGATACCTGAGGTGTCCCTAAAAATCAAAATACACATAAATTCCTTCCCCATCACCAAACACGTTGGGAACACATTGAAAAGCAGATGATTCTCACGGTCATGGCTTGCATCCCAAGTCGGCACAGTGGGACTGTGTCCCAGCCAGGCACTCCAGCACTGCCTCACACTGAGGCTCAGAGTGAGCCAGGCCAGCCCTGGAAAAACCACCAGCACTGTTGAACTGAAGGCAATTTATTCCATGCACATCCCTCTGTTCCTGTTTTTCCAGCCCTGGAAAGGCAACATGCAGGATTGGGGAAGGGACCTTCAGGCTCCAGGTGCAAACACTGAAACAAGGAGAAAGCTCCAAGTTTTGATGACTCCACAGCTGCTCTTCTGTCAGGATTGGCACCTCTGGAGCACAAGAGTAACGACCCGAGCACGGAACATTCCTGTGCCAGGACTGCAGCTCTTCTCCCGACAGCACCTCGCTACCCAGCTTTGCAAAACTGATGAGAGAGGGGAGGAAAGGTGGGAAATAAGGTCGCTGGACCACTTTGTGCATCCCATCAGGATGGTCCACTGACAGGACCAGGAGGGGCCACTGATGAGGCCCAGCTGGAGACACTGATGTCCTGGAGCAACTCATCACAGCGCCTGCCTGTGAAGGGCACTGGCCTGTGGGTTAAACCATTTTTCAAGTTGTCACCACTGCTTTCACAGAGTTACAAGGTCTCCTTCTCTCCGAGTAACCCCACAGGAGAAGAAGATGCTAATGGTGTTTCATTGGACAGGAATATTACAGCTGGGAAGCCAGTTACCTTCAGGGCAGGCACAGTATGGAGCCCCATCACCATTCAGGGTTTAAATGCTGCACTCAAATCGCTGTCATTGCTCTCACCCTGACAGTCTGTTTGTCAGTGCTCCCTTTGCAATGAGACATCCTTCAACTCCTCATCTCACCTACTCTTACTCCTCTTCTCAGTTCCCGGGAAACTCAATACAATCTAAGCTGACTTTCAAAGTTTTAATGGGACCAGATGGTTCCATAAAATATAAATGCAGTGATAAAAATACCAACAGGCCTCCTAGAGATTAACTTTGGATCTATCCTGACTAGGAGGGATTCAACTGAGCTCCGCTGAACCGGGAAGTTTGCTGCCTTCCTCCTGCAGATGGGTCCATAAACTCTCCCTGTGCCTTTCAACTGCCTCAGGAGCAATGCCAGAGGTCTCTCCACCTCTTTATGGTCCTCCAGCCCCTTTTGAAGGTCTGCTCTGCCAAACAGCTCATATGGCATCCAGTTCCTCCTCAAAGAGGTGTTACAAAGGGAGAAAAGCCACAACAGGTTTCTCCTAAAGGCCAAGCAACCAAATGGTTTAATTTCCTGCAGTAGACTATTTTGGGCAACACAGAATGGAGGAGATCCTTTCACATCACTTAAAAATATCAAGAAAATTTCATAGATTGAAAACTAAATTAAGACTAAAATTATCACCCAATTTCACTCAGTAATTTTTGGCAGCATGGAAATGATCACTCCTTGCTTTCCTGGTGAACAGATAATTCTAGACTTCAAAGGCTTATTTCAGCAGTAAGTAAACTTGTTAAAATTAGGGGTTTGAAAATTGTAATAAAATCTCTAGATGAACATGACGTGGCAAACAGTATGGCTTTTAGAAAATAAAGTCCCTCCTCTCTAATCTATTAAAGTCCTTTGAGGAAGGCAACAGTACTTTCAAGAAAAGCTGTTATTATTTATTAGACCTTCAAAAATGTCTTAATTAATAATAACCAGTACCCCTGAAGAACCAGCAGGCTATGAAGATGAAAACTATCCTCCTGCAGATGCCTTGTGAAGGGATGTCACTTGAACAAGGAATTTGGAGCGTAAAGTACACAAACTGAACAGCAGCTGGAGAAGAACAGCAGCTTGTCAAAAGCCATACAAAGCAGGGATGTGGGAGAGTGAAAAATAAAAGCAACATCTTCTGAGTCATGGCTCTCCCACACCTTTGGCAGATGCTAAAAACGACATCGGGATGACAAGGAGGACACAGGAGAACACATATATTAGGGGGAATTAAGCCACCACGGCTAAAAAAATCATGCTTTAACAACCCAAAACCATGTCCCAGAGCCCCTGCAGGGGCTGCACTACTTGTGCTATACCTTCACCCTTTCACCATCAGGAAAATAGGGCTTTTTTTTTTACCCATCCAAAAATCCAAGGTGTACATAACATCTCCTACCATGGCAAAAACACCCTGAGGCCAAAAGGGCAGCAAATGGACAGTGAGAGAGAAAACAAAGAAAGGAATGTCTAAAAATATGAGAAATTGGTAGCAGATTAAATCAGCCAAGCCAGGGTGAAGTTTTAAATGGCAAGGGGGAAAAAAGGTGTCAAGTTTGAAGCACTTGTGATACAAATGCTATTCATTTTAGTCAGGAGGAGAGGACTGTGGGAAATTCAACATTATCTAACACAGGCAATTAAGAAAACAATGACAGCTGAAATTTAATACAGACAAGTAGAAGGTAATGCCTATCAAAAGCAACATTTCCAACAATTCATACACATTGATGGATTCTAACTTAATTGTAACCACTCAGGGAAAGTGAAAAAAAACACACATCATTCTGGACAACTTAACAAAAACATCTGATCAACAGGCAATGGTGGACAAGAAAGCAAGACATGGAGAGAATGGGAGAGAGAACAATTACAGGAAATATTGTGGTGCTATCATGGAAGAAAACAACAATCTACACTTGCAATATTGTCTTCAGCATTGGACAGACACATGCAAAAGGGATGGAAAGAAACGACAAAGAAAATCTGATCCTAAATGTATTTCCATACCAAGTGAAAAAGCTGGGGGTGTATCATTCAAGAGGAGGATAAGAGAAGAGAAAAACATTTGCAAAACAAAAAGCCAAGTGGTGCCTTTTATTCATCCTCCCAGAAGGAAAAGCACGTATTCACTGACGCTGAAAACCAACAAATTTGTAAGAGACAAATGATGTCTCAACAGAAATGGCCAAACTGCCCTGGGAGCCTTTGCCACGAGCTCTCAGTGGTGCACAGGCATTATCAGGTGTGTTGCAACAGCATCAGATGCAAACACAAATATTTAAGCCCAAAGACCTGCTCATAGGATAAAAATCTATTAGGATCTGAACAGAGGCTAAAGAAAAACCCCTGGGAGTCTTTCCCATTTGTGGCCTTGGGCAACCTGGTATTTATTTAACGACAGCTCCTCGTAGAGGTCTGAGGCCAATTACCAATGGCCTGAATTTAGAAAAGGAAATTTTCCTTTAGTTTTCTCTTGGGAGAACTTTCCCCCTTAGCTCATGAGGAAGCCAGGCATCCCTGCATCCCTACAGCGACTGCCGCTGGTGGCAAACCAAGGGATGCTGACAACAGGGGTGCTTTGCATGGAGGGAAAGGATGGAAATCGGAGCAAACAGCGCGGCCTTTTGCAGGGAGGCAGGATCCTTGCAGGGAGGAACAGCCGTGGCAGCAGTAGCCCGGCTCAGCAGCGTGAGGCACTATTGATTCAGCTTTGACCGAGCGCAAAAAAAGCAGCGTCGCTGCCCTGATCTGACCCGGGGGGAGACATGACACAGCTGAACACGGACTGGGTCACTCCGTGCCAGTTACAGGGCGGCTGCAAGGGCACATTCCCAAGGTCAGAAGCCCAATGCAGAGCCCAAAGAGACGGTGAGAGGGTGAGGAGAATCCACAGGAAGAAGGCATTACCCTCCATCCCTCTAACACACCAGAGAGAGGGAAGAAAGCCCTTTCCTTTTCCCTTAGGACACTTCATTAATTCCAAAAGTGTTGACAAGCTCAGTGGGGAGGCGGGGAGAAGGTGGGTGTTTATGGGAACCTGGGATTTGCAGCCACGGGCTGCCACCACTCATAACCAGGGGTGGATGTGAAGGGCAATCCGAGCACATTTGCAAACAGATTTAATAATAAGGGGCTGTCTGCCTCGATGTGTCAAGCTATCTGCAAGTACTGCAAAAGAATATCATCGAGTGTGACATAATGCAAAGCAGGATAAGGTCATTTGCTTTGCTTTCCTCTGTTTTAAAGCATCAGAAAAATTCTTTTCAAAATACAGCTTTCACAGAAACATGACCGGCTGCCTGAGGAACGGCTCGAGATCAAGCGTTTGATATTCAAAATTAATCCCAGGAGGACGAAGTGTGATATGTTCCCTTTCCCTTCATCCATTTCCAGGCTGGAGATATCTCTCTTCCATTAACTCAGCTCTCCCTCTCCTCCCTTATCCCCCAACCAGGTTTCCTTCACAGGCTCTGAGTTCATCTCTCTCTTTTTTTTCCCCCTTCCTGAACCATTGATCTAAATGAGGGGTCTGATCCCACACTCTTCATTCAACAGGGATTTTCAGCGGAGAGAAAACTCCACGAGTGAAATCTTAGATTTTATCATCTCTGCGAAGACAAACAGCACAAGTTTTTACAGTCAAAAACACTCAAGGTGAAATTAAGACAACGAGGGACTCCCGCAGCTTTCACCTTCGGGAAGAAACAGAAACAAACCTGAGAACGAGCTTTTAATGACAACTCCAAGAAGTTATTTAACTCACATCTATTTAGGATAAATTGAGATCACTGCCAACACAGGCAAGCAAAAACCTTGCATGTCGGGAATGTTTCACAACACGATGTCTTGCTTTCCTCTTTTGCAGCAGAGTGGATTTCCAGGCTGTCCTTTTCCCTGCAAGGCAAGTGACCTCTCCCCACCCGGGCACTGCCCATTGTGTTCAGAGCTGTCACTACAGACATGCTTCCCCACAGAGCTCATCCTGGGAGAAAGCCACCAGAAAGCATGGGAGTTTTATAATACGCCTCCCTCTGACATTCCCCAGTCCTAAACCACCCCTCAGGTACCAAAACAGAGCCAAGGAGCACAACTGGATGCTCTGAGCACAGCTGGATTCTCCCAGAGCATCCTCGTGTCCCACCACGGGAAGCAGCTGCTGAGTACACACCACAGCAAGGCCCCGGGGAAGAGCTGAATTCAGGGAGGGGAGTAAACTTTGCAAAATACAAGTGTTCCTTATGAAATGAGGCATAAGAAATGGAGCCCTGGCGACGGCATCTCAAGACGTGTAAACATCTGGTAACAGTTATTGCCGGGGACACTCCGTAACTCACCCGGCGCTGACGGCGGCAGAGACGCTCGGGGGAGTGTTGAGGATGGGGTCATGCACAGCCAAGAGGCAAGAACCAGCTGCAGAAGAGGGCAGGGGAAGTCAGGACACATAAATCCAGGCTTTCTCACCATCACAGCGCAGCCGTGGGGAAAGTCCTGCTGGGGACATGTCAGGGGGTCTTGTGGCTGTACACGAGGCACAGTGCAGAAGCACAGCCTGCACACAGCTGTGGCAGCAGAACCACGAAGGGAAAGGCCAGACTGCTCCCAGGTGAAGCCTCACCCTGTTTCTCTTTCCTATCTAGCCCCTGGATAGCAATAAACACTATCAATAACCCCTGGAAAGCTGAATGAAGAAGAACACAAGAAGAAAACCAAGCAAGCTGATACTCCAGGAAATAAACAGTCCCTTTCTCCATCCAAACATCAGCAATGCTGCTGAGATTTCAGCTGAAATTTTAGCCTGGAGAAAAGGAGGCTTGAGGGAGACCTTATTTTCAAAATACAGCTCTTACAGCTACTTGAAAGGAGATTGGAGCCAGGTGGGGATTGGGCTTTTCTCTCAGGTAACAGATGAAGGGACAAGAGGAAATATCCTCAAATTGCATCAGGGGAGGTTTAGTTTGGATATTAAGAAAATTTCTTTACTTGAAAGGGTTATAAAGCATTGGAACAGGCTGCTCAGGAAGTGGTGGAATTACCGTTCCTGAAAGTGTTAAAAAAACATGTGGATGTGGCACTTGAGGACATGGTTTAATGGTGAACATGGTGGTAGTGCTGGGTTAGTGGCTGGACTTGATGATGTTAAAAGATCTTTTCCAACCTTAACAATTCTGTGATTCTACATCAGCCTGTAGTGACTGACTTTAAACGCTTCCAGCTGAAGAAAGGCACCAGGCCACTAGCACAGTGCCTGGCCCAGCAGGATGTTTGCACCCTCCTGGCCAGGCTGCACAACTCCACAGCTCTGGAGCATCAGCCCCCAGGGCCAGAGAGATCACAACAAGCACCTGCATGGGCTGAATCCCAAGCCATAAACATCAGGAGCTCTCTCAGGAGTCTTTGGGAAGCAAATGCTATCAGTGTGGCACTACAGCTGTGCCCACAGCCACCAAACTGACCAGCTAAACGCACTCAGGCAGAGGAACACAGAACTGTGCCCAGGCTGAAGAATGATTTAAATGGTTTATATGGGAAGGTTTGCTGTGCACGTGGCCCAGTGGCTCAGGATAACCAGAAATGGAGAACCAGGACATTCAGCATCCTCCAGCTCTCCCCAAAATCAGTGTAACTGCGCCAAATCTGCAAAATGACACGGGGGCAAGGCAATCCACATGTTGTCTGAGCCCACCTCAGCTCACTGTTCAAACCCAAAGCAAAGGATCTTGACCTCCCCTCCTCCTTTTCCACTGGCAAATACTTGCAGTCCCTCCCACATGCCTGAATCCACCCCATAACTGTTCTTCCCAAAGGTCCTCCACTACTACAGCTGTCCTAGCTGGTGTCTGGGTTCTGTTTAGCTCCAAGGAGACCTCTCCTTTTTTTAACAAGCATGTTAACATAACATACAGAACCCTCCAGCTCTCAAATTTCTTGCGAGCCCCAGAGGAGTACAGGAAATTTTTCTTAATTACAATGTGCGTGTTAAATAAGGACACTGGAAAGCAGCATTTTAAAATACCTGGGAAAGGTTGTGAAGACTTCACCACTGCTCCTGTTTGTGTTTAAGGGCTGCCACCACCTTTCAGGGCTGTGTCACCCCCAGGGATTGATGTCATGGTGAGACATGGTGAGACAACCAAGACTAGTCCAAGAGGAATCCAAACACAGTGGGAAATGCAAAGCTGGGGCTGGAGAGAGACGTGTGATGGTGCAGAAGCAGCAGCCCCTAAAGTTTTAACTAATAATTACAAGTAAGTCACAATTTCTTTAACAAAAGACCAAGCCCTTGAAAAGATAGTTGCAATGGCACAGCACCCTCAGCTCATTTGTCACCTGGAGAGTGATCACTCACCGTCACAGGAGTTTAACCCTGTCACAGGAGACAGAGGCTCTGTCACTGCCAGCAGTGACACAGGGATGTGTCAGTACAGGTCCACACCTAATGCCTCCACGAGTGGCTTTTTCCAGAAGACACAGTGCATGCACATCCCTGTGTGCACATCCCTACCCTGCACCCCATCCAGCTGGTGGGATGTTCACTGTGACCCGAATCAGTCCAGCCCTGCTCCTCCCTGGAGGGCTGCCACTCAGAATTTGCTAATTAGGCCCTGTTAATGAATTCCCTCCGAAGTCTATTCACAGCACATTTGTGCTCCCCCTCTGCCAGCGCTCTTGCCAATCCGTTGGCTGTTGGGAACTTGTCTGAAATCTGGGGGATGGTGCCAAGAAAGGCCCATTTCGGCTTCACGGTCACGAACGCTCACGCCAGGAGCACAGCTTAACATTGCATTCATCCAAGGAGGGAGCAATCACAGCCTGCCTGGGACTCTGTCTGTGGCAGGAGAACAAGAATATGACACATCATCCATTTTTTATCAGGGTGTTTTATGGCTACAAAAGTCTCCACTCTCAAGCAGATACCTACAAACAAGCTACAGATCAAGTCCCACCAGCAAAAATTACCCACCTACAGCAACTGGATCTGAGGAAACTACAGTCTGTCCACCAGTGGATGAAAAACAAGCAGGGAAGGTAAATCATTCCTACAGACCACCCCACCCTTTTCCCTCCCCACCATGGATACCCAGGTACAGCTGACACGCACGCAAAAAAGGGGAATTCAGATGTACGCTCAGTCGACACTAAATATTCTTGTTCCTTAGACATTTCTTTTCATCCCCAGGATGTCTCAACATCTGAGCACGGTAATTCCCTAGTGATTAACTTCTTTATTTATTTAAAACAAGTAGAGAGGTTTTCACAGGCACGACTGTCACTCTGCATGTCTCTCCGACAGCGAGACGGGGATGATGTGTGACAAATGCTCTTCACCAGGGTCTCCTCCAAAGGGAGGTACATCCCCTGGCCAGGGCACTCTCTGGGGGGGTCTTGCCATCACTGGCTGCAGAAACAGCTCTGAGTTAAATGATATTCAGTGCCTGGGCTCTTGTCTTCCCTCCAAACCCACACCAAAAAATGTGGGAATGTATTAGACACAGCCCACGTGCACGTGGAAGGATGGGACACAAGCTGGTGACAGGCAGCAAACCTGCAGAGCATCCCTCCAAAACAACCTTCTCTGGACTCCTGGGAAAGCACCCGCTGGCAGAAAACGTGATAGGCAGCTCTGCACAGAAGAGAAAATCTTTAAACGCTGATAGAAACGCAACAGAGGCAACAGTAAAGCTTTGCAGCTGGTTCCCCAGCCTTCCCAGAGGGTGGCCAGGGCTTCTCCTAGAAAGAAAGAGGGGAAATGAGAAAAACTCCTGCTTAAAATGAATAAAATATGTCACTCCTGATCTTGTAGCTATTAAATCACTGGCTATACAATTACTTAATTATGTAGCAGTAAGGAAAAAAAAAAGAGGGGGGAAGATGGTATTTTTCCTCCTGAAAACTTCAATTTGCTACCTCAAGAAAATAATTACTCGATTCAAACATTAAATAATTGAGACATTCATTAGTAGTCCTATTGTATTATTAGCACAAGCAAGGTAACATTTAAAGACTGAGAAATTGATTCAGCAGGGAAAATGAAAGCCAGTTTTAATGGGCTAAATGGGAGTGTGGCCTTGAGGGTTGGTGGCTCAGCAGAGGACAGAAGTAGGTTGTCACTTCACCCACTGAGTGGAGCATTCCCAAAATTCCCAGTACTGGATTCAGAGGGGGTGCTGCACCCCCAAAATGCTGTCTGCAGCCTGATGCAAAGTCCATCTTCCTTGTCTGCTCATAAATACTCCCTGTGGCATGACCAGAGCCAGGATTTTTGTTCTCATCTGCAAACCCTTAATGCCTAAGACCCTTCCCTATGCATGGTACCACCACCCAGGGAGCACAGAACATTCCAGAAAGCCCTGTCCCGCCTCAGACACATCACTTGGCACCTTAATTTCCTGCCTGAAGAAAACAAGCTGCTGGTTCCTTCATCTCAGACCTGAGCTACACCTCAAGATGAACCTTGTGTGAATTCACTGCTGCTGCAGTAACCAGCTGCCAAATAATGTGATGCAGGAGATGGGAAGCAGGAACCCTTTATCCCTCCAGACCCAATCGAGCCGTTTACAGTGTCTGCAAAAAAACCCTGTTGCAAACGTGCTCCCGCCCAGCACGAGGTGGAGAAAAAGCCACGTGGGGTGGACAGGGGACAGCAGCTCCTGTAAAACAGAAAGGGCAAAGGCAGCTCCAAAGGGAAGGCAATTACAAGCAATAATTGGCAGAGGCTGCCATGTGGAAACACGCTCATTGTTTAAAATTTGACCCACTGCGAATATCTTTCTTAAAATGGTTATTGCCTTATCCTCTCAGATCTAAATAGCACTCTCCACACTTGGCTGCTCTAGGGAAGACAAAACAGTGGCTGCTGGAGGCAGAGGATTTTCTGTCGGCCCCTGTTTCCCTCCTGACCCATCTCACGGGGTCCCAAGGCTAATGGGAGGAACATCAACTGCCTGGCAAAACATTCCTGCTCCATCCCACCCACTCCCTTAGCGGGTTCATGTTTGCACCACAAGCACAGCTTTTCCCCAGGCAGTGCTCTGAGGGAAAAGGCCATGGGCAGGACGAGCATCCCTCAGCTCTGTGACGGAGGAGATGCGTGGGAAGGGAAGAGCACAGAGAAAGCTGAGCTGCTGCAGCAGCCCTCGGCTGTAGGACAGTCAGCTGCGATCCTTCAGCCCTCTTTATTCCTCTTTAACAAGCAGGGAATCTGGGGAGTTTGAAGTCTTAGGCAAATTATTCATCCCCAATTTAAGTCTGGAGTTGAAAACTGTGGAGAGACAGCTTAGAACTGAACGTCTTTGTAACTTAGATCACGAGATGGCTTTTTTTTATGAGCTGACAACTTGCAAATGCATTTTTTTCCCATTGGAAAATACCATTACATATACAAAAGATAGGCTTTCCTAGTGAGGGAGAGGGGAGGCTTATCTTGATTCCTCTTTGAGGAATTCTCAACCCCACCTTTCACTGAAGATTCGGGTTCTTCCCAGCAGTGGATAAGGCAGCTTAGAGAGTCTTTAAGATGGAGCAGGAGCTCCTGCAGCTGCCTCAGCAGCCCCCTCAAAGCTGCATCAATGTCACTGCCCTCCCCAAAGCAGCATCAATGTCACCACCAAGTGATGCCACCAGCACGAGGGCGGTGAGATCCCAGTGCAATCCGGAGCTGTATTGAACTGAAACGATTGTGGAACAAAAGTGGCCATGTTAATCTCATCTCCATTGAAAAATAATAATGGATCAAAGTTTGCCAAATAGAAAAGGACAAAATCAGCAGAGAATTACTTTAATTATTACCTTCAAGCTTCCAAAAGAAAAAAAAAAAAATCAGGCGAAAGGAAAACTATAAAGGCAGTACTTGACAGTGCCCCTTTAATTAAAACGTTCTGAATATCATTAGCAATGGACCTTTGGAATTTAAAGCCAATTACAGTCTAAATGCAAAAGTTACTTGCTCGCCAAGTCGCTTACACAACATCTTTCAGAAGTGGGTTTGGTGGACAGGGAACAGCTTTTTCCCTGCAAAGTTTTTATGCACAATGAGCACCTCAGCACGGAGAGATCCAAAATAGAGGAGTGAGTGGACCCCATATGAGGCTGCAGTTAGGGGTCTGAATATATCCTTCTGCATCCTGTGATCCACACAGGTCTCAGATCAGGGAATAGACGATGGGCCTTTAACAATGGTGCAGCTTTTGACTTGCAGGGAAGTTATATGGGGCCACAGGAAATCCTTTCCTATGGAGTTGCAACATAAGCTGCTGAGCTTTGGCATCACCAGGGATGTGGCTCTACCTACAGTGAGACCTGGGGAAGTGCAAAGCAGTGGGAACTGGTTCCTGTGCATCCCTCCCACGCTCTCCCAACAGGCACTGCCTCAGAAGGTTTAGACCAGACCCTGATCACAGTGCAGCAAAACCCTGCAGTTAAACTTCTGGACTGAAGAATACAACTGCAATGCCAGGAATTAGCAGCTGAGCATGAAAATAGCTCTTCCTGTGCCACCATAACAGGGAAAATCTCTGGTGCTTCTGCTCTGCAGTGGGGTTTGGAGGGAAAGGGTAAAACAGATGGCACATGAAATGATTCACCCCAAAAGTTACACCACAACAGGGCCAAACCCAAGTTGGTTTGGGTTAATCCATGGTTTTGGGGTAATCTGTGATGTGCACAGGGCTCATGGAAGCCCTGAAGATGACAGGAAGGACCACAAATTCATGTACAGGGGGTAGGGAGGGACTAAGGGCAAAGACTTCATTCTTTAGTGCCCAAGGCTTCCTCTCAAAACTAATTAACGACCAACAATGATTCCTCTTTTCCCTCACACATTTCATCTTTGTGGAAAAATCCTACAGACATTACAGACCGTGCAAGTGTTTGACTTTCAAAGCAAACTGGGGAAACGTCTCCCCGTCACAGCATTGGGTGGGACAGCAACACAAACCCAACAGAAATATTCATTGCCATATGTTCCAGCAACAACTTCCACAGACGTTCATTAGTAGCATTGCCATGAAACTCTACAGGACTTTCCTGCAAGGGAAGTGGCAGTTGCTAATTAAGGTTCAGACGTCACCCCGAGCGAGGAAGGGGAAGCTCAACACCCCCAGTTGAAAGAGCAACAAAGGGGACAACACTGCAGACACCCAGCTCTGACCTGCCTGCAACCCCAGCTCTTCCCACCCATTCAAAAACAGGCTCTCAAAGGCAGAATAATGATTTCTATAGGCTCCACGTATTCAGAATTTTTGGCAAACCAACCACAGCACAGACACACTTTCTTGCCTGACTTTGCTCATGAAAAGTTACCCAAATAAAACTCAAACTAAAGAACTCACCCTATAATTAAAATAAAAGTACCCAGTGGTTTGGGAAGTGAAGGCTGGTATTTTCCCTCATGATATCTACTATTAACATTTCCAGTTGATTTATTACCTATCTGGGGGCAGCTGAATGTCTTGAGGTGTGGAGCAGAGGTGAGGAGCATTGCTCCTCTTTGTTTTTCACCTCAGCCAAAAGCTGCTGTCCACCAGGAACTGCTCCTGGGAATTGCTAGGGGCTGGCAGGAGTGGACAACCCCATGTCTCAACACCTGAAAAAGCTTCTCCAGGCAACCTGAGCAAGGATACCAAACCTGGGAGCTGTGCCCAGATGTGCCACAAGAGCCTTCTGAGCTGGGAGAACCAAGTCCTGATGGAAAACAAAATTGTTATTCAAAAGTTGCAGTCTTAATACAAACTCTTAGAGCCTGAAACAGCAATTCAGGAGGGAATTAGACGTGGGCTGATGGCTTTTCCAGGCAATTTCTTCCATCCTTAGCTGGACTCCCAGAGGGGTAGCACAAACGAGAGAAAACGCAGCAAGAGGAGGAGGATGGAGGCAGAATCACTGCTTAGACATGATGACTGACTTTGTCATCTTGCAGCTTCCAGGCTCCCCTCAGGGCCCACCACACACCTCTTTACTGAACCCTGAAGCACATTTTGCTCTTCTCAGCTCCAGAAAGGAGCATGACCCCTGGATGGGAGAACGGTTGGGTTCCACTTCCAAATTGCTCCTGACTCACTGCGCGATTTCAGGCTCTGCCTTGCTTTCCCCATGTGTAAAGGAGACCTCAGCAAATTGCTCTGAGACCCTCAGGAGGAAAAAAACATCACAAACGCCGCTTTTAATAACTTAATCTGTGCAGTCCTGCAGTTATCCCACTCCAGGATCTCCCCACGGAGCCAGCAAAACACATGTGCAAGAGAACTGCAGAACACAGTTATTTTGAGGAGATGGATAGACAGGGAAAGAGACAGGGCCTGACAGCAAGCAGAACATTTCAAAGAATCTCAGGTGTTCAGGACTCATCCATCATCCATAGAAACACCAGAGAGCCAGTGCTGTAGGATCACAAGGAAGCATTTTTAACATCTGTGTTCACCTGTATGGAGTCCTAAATGGCATGTCAGGGGCTGGGGCCCCAAACCTGGCTCATGGCCACGGTAAAGTCACCAGGGACATCACCTTGAATTTCAGATGTAGAGAGTGAAATGCTGTTGTTCTCTAATACACGTGAATCTGCTATTATGCATTTCTATAAAGCATATTCATCCCCAGGTACAAAGCACTGCACACAAAACAAGGTTAAGGGATGGAACGTGCATGGCAGGGTTTGCTGATGGGGAAACTGAGGCAGGCTGAGAGAAAAGTGACCTGCCCACTGCACTGAAAGTGAAAATCAGGTCTTATATAGAGAGAGTCTGGCCACAGCAGTAGAACACACTGCCTATTTGACCCCTCTGAAAACACCCAAGAAAGTAATTTATTTTTTTTTTATAACACAGGCTGTGCAGACACTCTTTTTTTGGTTTTTTGTGGACCCCACTGGCGGCAGTGATGAAATGCTCTTCCCTCCCAGCACTGCAGGCAGCCAGAGCAAAGCCTCACGATGCTGATGAACAAACAAAGACCGGGGTTTTGTTCTCTCCCTCCACCTAAGGAAGCACAAAATCACTCAAGGATGTTTGTTGGTTTTAATCAATACAGAAAGAAAATGGTCATGCCTGTTCCCTTCCAAGGGAGGAAAACCATTCCCTGGGTGCTGAGTCAAAGGAGTGAGCTGCAGAGTGAACCACTCAAGGGAAAACTCATGTTCCCAAATTCCTGAGTCACCTTCAAAAGGGGAAAAAATACTCTTTTATCTCCTTTATTTTTTTTTTCTTTTTTCCTCTCACTGCAGCATCACTTACTGTCTCCCAACCTGCCATTTTCCAAGTAACATCCAGGAGAAATTACTAATGGGAATAGCCTCACACCAGCCCTGATGGGACTCCTGTGTATCAGGTGGCTCCTGAAAAGCTCTGGAGTCTTTTTGCAGCCAAACAAGTCCTCACCTACCAGCAAAGACCTTGTTGGTGGGACAAACAGGTGTCCTAGAAGTGACCACAGCCCTGACACCCCCAGCACCTGGATGCAAAGAGTTGTTTCTGCACTTTCAAACCCCTGCAAAAGGAAGGGGCTGCAACATTCGCTGCAAGAATTGAACTGGAAGGGAACAGAAGGACCTGGCAGGCAGGCAAGGGTTTGGGCTCTGCAATCTGGATAATCCATCTGAAACTCAGAAAGCAACGAGGAGAATGGAGGGAGAAAAAGTAATGAATAAAATAAAAAGGAGCACAAATCTGTCTGCAGCCGTTCCAAGCAGCAGTTTTACCTCCAAGTGCTCAAACAGACCTGGGAGCTTCCCTGGTAACATGATACTGGGTGCCAGGGGATCATCGGGATATTTGGGTAATCACATCCAAACACACAACCTGCAAACTGGCACTGGGAGGGAGTCAGGCAGAGGGAAATCTGCCCAGGATTTTAATCCTGCTTTGGTGCTCCCTTTCAGGGAGATTCCAGGGGACTGACCAAGTCCAAAAAGTACCTGTGATCTCCCATCTCCTGAGCATCTCAAAACCCCTTCTTTCAACATCAGCCCTCCCTTGCTGGCCAAGGAGGGAGGGGAAGGAATGCAAAGGAAAGGGAAGGGAGTGGGCGTATTAGGAAGGAGAGATGGACAGTGAAAAGATGCAGCAGGAGAGCAGCAAATAGATCCACACATCTCATTTAAAGAGGAGAAATCCGCAGCACGGGCATGGCAGGAAAATAGAGAAAAAGGACATCAGTGCAAGAAAGCTCGAACAGATGGGACTGGGAGCCTGCAAGGAAAGGCAGGGATGGAGGCTGGTAAACGCACGTACAGCAAAACCTGGGCTTCTGCTCTTCTTCCCAGTGCAAGAAACTCAGAACAAATATTACATGTGTTGCTTTTCCAAACACCTTTCTCAGGAGTTAAACACAGTGGAGGCTGAAGGAATTCAGAGCAATTTCCCACGCGCATGTCACTGTCAAGGCTCCAAGCAGTGCTTAAAATGGACACCCCAGCAGAGACAGCACCATTACCTGTCTTTGTCTTCCTCCTCTGTTGCAGAGAGGAGAAGGAAGGAGGAGAAGCAGACAGCTCCTGGGGATGCCTGAGCACCTTCAAGGTGGGATCTCACCATGGGCAAAGCTGGGGCAAATGCTGCTTTAGAATCACTTTAGAATATCCTGAGTTGGAAGGGACCCACAAGGATCATGCAAGACACCCTCCAGCTCAGACCATTCATCTTGAAAACCAAGGCCATCCGAGCCACTGGGGTGTAAGCTCAAAAGTACTGGAAGCTTTCCATCAACCCAACTCCCATATTTTTTGGAGGCATTATTAAATTCAAAAAAGCTACTGCCTTACACTCACAGCCACTCTGGATCGACCTCAGCTTCAGAATAAAAAGGTCTAGTTGTTTTTTGCAGCTCAGAGGTTGGCAGAGAGCTCCAAGACTCACAGATAATCTCAAATGCACTTTAGTTGCTGTCTCACTTTCCTTTTTGCACAGCCACACAACTAACCCCTCTGTTTGCATGTGGTAAAACTGTGTTGAAAGATCTTAAGCTTCATTCATTCAAAATCTGGGCTGGAAGCAGCTCCTGGGACCTGTAAAACCCATCCAGGGGCAAGCCAGAAGCTGGCTCTGCTGCACTAAACAGAGAAGATGCCTTGAATCAGGCAACAGCAGTAACTCATCCCAGGCTTAAAAGCAAGTCTAGTGGCAGAGCCAGGGCTGGAAAGGCAGAGTTTCTCCTTCCAGCCCAGTAAGGCACAACATGCTCCCTGTGTACCTTTAAAGGAAGGGGTGACAGCAGAGCTGAGACTTGAGAGGAGAAAGCCCTGCAGTGCAATATGGTGTTAAAAACGCAATAATTAAGAGAGCATCCTTTGAAGATGCCAGTGAGAGGTGCTTCCCCACACACCAGGGTTAGGCAGCTATCAGAAGTGGTTTTGTTCTCCCTGTGAGATGGGCCTGTTAAGCTTTTGGCACATCCTCTACGACAAAGATAACTGATCTCCTCAGATCACAGCATATTCAGGTTCACTAATAATTTAGATAACTCCAGACAAGCTGGGTTATTAAAAATAAAATAAAATTAAGAGAAATCTGGAGATTTAGACTTATAAATCTACAGGCATTAGGGAGAATGGGATTCTTTCTTATACGGATGTAAAATCAAGTCTTTTTTTACGATTCAATTATAGATTGATGGGAAGGCTCAGAAACATGGATTAATGATCTTTTCTTAAAGGAAAAATTATATAGGAAAAAATAAAAAGAGAGCCATATAAAAGAAAGAATTACTATTCCCCAAACCATGATTAAGGTTTAGTAGGTTATGTTCAGAACAGCGTAAAAGGGAATTTGTGGATTCCCAACCACATTAAGAGAGTATAAATGGAGATAAAGGAAGCAGCATGGCACTGTAAATTATTGTCCTTGAAAAGGTGGGTGAAGCAGGTCTCCGGGTGCATGGGACAGACAAGGAGCTGCTCATTTCCCATCAGGAAGGCGGATGTGGTTTAAGGAGCCCTGGAGCTTCTGAAAGGTCTAAGAGAGCTTTACAGATGTGATGTGATGGCAGGATGGCAATGGAGCTGGGCTCCATTGATTTACAAGAGCTAGGGAAGGGAATACCAGCATTCCACAGTGAAGGTAAAATTGTTTGAATGAGTCTGAATGTAGGGGAACAGCACAAAATAGTCCTGATGTTAATACCTCGCAGCATCTTGCTCAGCCCAGCCACCTCTGTACTTCATCCCAGCATAACTACCTGAAAATCAATGCAATCCTACATAAAAAGCCACTCCAGGCCCTCTGCCCAGAGCTTTCCTTACACTCTTGATGCTTCAGTCCCCAGCCTTTTACAAAAAAGGGTAACACCACAGGGTTAACGGGAAAATAAGCATCTTCAAAAGCAGCAAGGCACTAAGATCCTATGGTAATAGGGGACACTCTTAGATAATCTGGTTCCAAGGGAGTATTTCCCTAATGCTAAGTCCAAGCCCTACTCAGCTGGAGCAGCAGCCAAGCACATTGTCAGGGAAGCCATTGTTTATCGCTTTGTCCAAAAAGAAAGAGTTATCTGGGTCACACATTACAGGGGAGCAGGAGTGTGAGAAGGCAGCCCTGGACAGAGCTATGGAAAAGAAGGCAATAAATGCAGGAAGAATAGCAGGGAAGGAGGTGAGATGAGCTAGAGAGCAGCTCAGGAAGGACTGCAATGAAGGGGGAAGGTGGTGGAGCCGGAGCTCCTGTGCCACGACACTGAAATCTAATTCACACTTCTCTGCTGACGGCCCGTTCACATCACAAGATTGGGGGAAAAGAGGAGAGGACACATGGGATTTTTTTACCCAGCCTCCAAGGGTAAAAAAACCACCCTTCTCAGCAAGAAAGTGAGGATTTGCAATAAAACAAATAAATGTATAAAGTAAAGAAAAGGCTCATGGCTGATTCTCACAATCGGCTCTGCACAGTTAAAGCGAAAAAGGATTCCAGAAGGAATAAGAACAATTCTGTCTTCAGAAAGATATCTTTCTGATGAGACAAAACCTTCACTTCACCCAGTATGGAGCAGAGTTAAAGGCCAAGGTAGTATTTAAGCTTGCAGTTAATTTCCAGGTATTTTGGAAGGCTGTGGTCCGATGGCAGCAGTTTAACACAGCACATGCCCTGGGGACAGGGGTGGACAAGGACATCCAGGAATTTAAATCCTGGATTTTTTAAATTCAAAGCTATGAAACCTGTGTCACTGGGGCTGGGAGGAACTTCAGCCACGTTTTCTATCAGGTTCTGAGGTTTGGGTTGTTTCCTCCCTTCCTATACCATTATCCACAGACATTGCTAATGGCAACTCCTTTGTCTTTAATCCCAGGGAGTTTGCTCCAGCACTTTTCCCCAGCAGACGCCCACACAAGCCCCAGCTCTCCACCCCCACTTCCATTAATTGATTTGTACAGATCCTCTTGTCAAAGAAAATTGCTTGAGAAGTCCAAACCCTGAAGAAAAGTCACAAATTTTCGAATCCAAAGATTTCGTGGAATGGTAACAGCTAGTGGGAGTTGGGAAACATTATTGAAAATTAAGGGTCTTGGGTTAAATCAAAGTTTCTCTTTCCCTCTAATAAGATGACAGCCCAGACCATTTGACTGACTGCTGAGACTCCGACTCCTCGCTGGCTTTAGATTACTCAAGTGCTCAAAATTTAATCTCAAATGGCTGTTATTGAATTTTCTCTTGGACTAGCTGGCTGATGGGCACAGCAAGAGAAGCCAGCCCCTACTCACCCAGGCAGCCTCCCAGGCTCTGGAGTTGGAATACCTGCTGCTATGCCATGCTTTTGCAGGAGCTTTTGCTCCAGCACCTTCCAGGAGGGAACAGCGTGGCTCAGGAGGGAAGAAAACACTGGGAATAATTTATGGAAGACAGGGCTGCTTCTGCATGCACTGCTTCTTACCACAAAGGTATTAATTGTAAGCAACAGCAAGGAACTGTGATGGAAGTGATGCCTCCAGATGTGTTGAAGGCACGGCGAGACGAGGCAATCCTCCAATGTACACATGGCTCTCCGAAGGGTAAATGTTTCCCAGCTTCTACCAGCGTCTTCCTGCCATTTACACAGCGCCGTCAATCACTGCTCTCCCAAGAAGGGGAGCAGTGTAAACTCATGTTTAATGCCAGATTTACGCACATTTCTATCCGCCAGTAAATGAGACCATTACATATGTTGTGTCAATTGATTTTTATAGTCTGTGCCGTGCGCGTGTTGGCACCGGGGAAGTGCAAAAGAATGCAGGCGCCGAAAAGTTGGAGCTGGCTCCTGCTCTCTGCATGTCGCCCCATCATGAGGCACATCCTGACCTTTACCTTCTGGCATTAAATTTCCCCTGGCTGTGGACCTTCTCAACTTTATCAGCCGGTTTCATCTCTGCAAACCTTTCTCCCTCAGCAGTTTCCCACTGCAAGGAGGGATATACTCTACTGTGTTTCACGGACACACCAAAGCCCCTGAACCTGCCCCAAACATTTCCTAGTTGCATCTGGGTGTAAGCCCTCAGACCTGCACCATCCCTTAGCACAGGGCCAGCTGTGTTATGCTGAGAGCAGATACACATTGGCCACCACAACCGCAATGCCACCAACAGAGCCAAAGTTCAGCTGATGAGTTGATTCACCGTCCTTTTAAGAAAACACCTTCTCATCATGTCTTGCCAAAACAAAGCGACCTTCCTCACTGAAGCTGTCCTTTGCAAATAACCCCCAAGGAGTTCGCAGTTCCCTTCTCCAAGATGACTCATCCTCCCACACAACGGGACCACGAACAGAGCAATCATGCTGCCATGACACTGCGCTGCAGAGACAGCTCTGCCTCCCTCGATCAGACTGAGAGTGGTTAGAGGCACAGCTCTACCTGTGCCCCACAGCATCCCCCACCCACCATGTCCCCCACTCTGTGCAACCTCCCTCATGAGGTGGCCTCTTTGTATGTCACAGGGCTCAAATGGCACCTGGAGATGCCCCCTGGACAGAGGAGATGATTCACAGGAAGCCTTTTGCTAACTCTCCTATGACCTGGGCGCTTTGCCTTCATCAACATGCACAGCAGCACCTTCCAAGGCTGGAGAAAAGAACGATGATCCTTTCAGGGGTAGCTTTTCGCACCCCCTGCAGCCAAGCAGAGCTTTCTCTCTGTAATTAACTGCTCCAGCCCAAGTCTTGGCTGAGCTCCACCAGCAACACAGCAGAGGCTGCGACCTCCAGGAGCAAAGCCGCGGATTTCGGCGGGGCCGACGCTCCCCACCACCCAGGCCATGCCATAAAAAAAGCCAGCCTGAGGATGCAGGAGGCAGCAGAGCCATTCAAACCAGCCACGGGCAGTTTCACAGAAACAGAGCTTCAATCCAACATTAATTTGCAGCATCCTGGGCTGAACACTTTAGATAAGGAGTGCCGGAGCCAGGGAGATGACAGGGACAAGCTTGTGTCTGTGGCACAGCCGTGCATGCACACAACACCCTGCCTGGATCCGCTGTGCGGCTGCCGACGACCTGGATAACACAATAGCAGGATGCTGAGGTGTCTTCGCAGGCAGACCCCTTCTCCAAATCCCCAGCAACATCTTTTTTTGTGCCTCCCTGCAGGGCTTAAAGCCTCAGCCTGCTCCAGTTATTCTGAAAGGGAATTTAGTGCCTCGCCATAAATTACACAAGCATTGGACATAAGCATCATTTATGCACAAATCACTGTTCCCTAGAACAAAACAAGTATCAGCCTCCTGACAAAACACTTTTTAGTAGGATTGGCAAATGAATAAAACCTCCCAATGAATACCAACGTGCTGATGAAAAAGTCCTACTGATTTTAATAGAAAATTATCATTTTCCTATAGGATTTTTGTGAACCATCTTGTTGAATTTAATGGAGATTTTCTATTCTGGTCTGCAATTATGCAAGAGTTAAAATACCTCCAGAGACGAGGAGATTATCTATTACATTCTATAGGATTGTAGAGTAATTTCCATAGAATCCTGTTATGTTTCTATAGAGCCTGACAAATTTAATCCCTATTGAACTTTACAGGGACTTTTCCATAAGGGACAAATAGACACTGACATCTGTTAGCTGCAAAATGAGTAATACTCAGAAAATAGAGGCCTTACACACCACTGCTGTACTCAAAATGGTCCAAAGATGTCTTGAACAAGCAGCTTAATGGGGAAAATGCATTAAATTGGTGTCACATGGCTGCATTAGTACGGCTGTGTTGCAACATTTCTTTTATACACAATGTCATTTATCCAACCAATGCTTTACAAATTGCATTTGCTACCAATGTGCACTTGATCTCATCATCCCATGCTGGGACATTCCTGTATCAGCACAGAAAGACTGAGAACAATCTAAATCGAGGGAAAAAATGCCAGTTTCAAGCGTGGAGCTGGCGATGTATCTGTGCACATTCCTCTGCCCTAACGGTACTAATAAATGCATCGACTCCAAATCTCTCTCTCTCATTGAACTCCATTGCGGAGCTTGAAGGGCTGCACTTCTCTTTTATGCTCAGTACTAAAGAAAAAAAACATTCAGCTGAGCTATCTAGAGATTGGAGCTTTTTAAATTTAACCATAAGGTAGTTATAACGAGGAACAAAACAAGCAGGGACAGCCTAAGGTTCCCTACGCCAAAACGCCAATTTGTCCTACACTGGTTCAAGGAACAAATTAAAAGGCACAACATCCCCCATGGGTCTTTTCCCACCTTTCCTTGTTCAAGCTGGCATCAAACACAATATATCTTTGCAGTATGGCTGTATCTGTGTCACCCACCCATCCAGTTATTCCTCAAGAGCCCAAGACTCATTCCAAGAAATCTCCTGAAGGATTCAGGATGCTGCAACATCTCTGTAGCATTGCTTTGGTACTTCCCCAGCCATTTCCACACACACCAAATACTTTTTGGAGGTTGTGGGTGCTTTAACCCTGGATAAAGCAGGTTGAATGTCCCTAAGCCAGGCTGAATCTGCTTGTGACAAAGAAGGAATATCAGTCACTGCAGTGATTGTAATAGCCCTTGTAATAACATCTGAGCAGTAGTAATAGCACAGTAATAGTCAAATTAGCCTCCAAATTATATAGCTGACAAGGAAAATTATCCTAAAACAGTACAAGAGGCATCTTAGAGAAGGAGGAATTGGCAATATGGATCTAACACCCTTGATGTCTGGCAGTGGTGGAGCTGAGGGGACCAAGCCAAAACTGGGCACCCAGAGCCGCATGTCTGAGGACACTGCAGACATACCCATGGCAACAAGAAGAACAAGCACCTCCATATGTCTCCCCAACTGCATTTCCTTTCCAAAGAAAAGGACAACGTGGTAACTGAGCACAGCAGGAAAATATATGGCTTTAATATTTTCTCATTTGCCAAATGCTAGCAGGGTGTGGACGGTGGGTGCGGGGAAGGCTGTGGGTTGGGTTTGCTTTTTTCCTTCTTCTCAGCTTTCTGCAAAGGAATAAAATCTTTAGTGATGACAGGACAACTCCTTGTGATAGTTAATGCTCAGAGACCAAAGCAAGCCTAGACCATGAAGGGGGTGCATGGCAAAAATCGATATATATGTGTGTGGATATCTCTCGTACTCTCACAGGCTGCCTTGCCTTTTGTACAAGCACTTTAATCAATCCCTATGTTTCCAGAAACCAAACCCAGCTTCAACACAGACTAATAAAGGTGTCTCATGTCCCTCTTAGGGTCCCATTACGGGGTAGGTCACCATCCATGAAGAGAGAGCCTCATTGATTCTTCCACCCTAAGCATTCTAAGAATGGAAAACAGGAGAAATGAAGGAGGATCGCATTTCTAATATCCAAGAGGAACCAACAGGATAAAGCCTTTGATGCAAGCAGAGATCTGTGGGTTTTCATACACACACTGCTCAGGGGGACAAGGGAAAAGACAGCTATGGAGAATGAAGAAGAGGCCAAGCAAATATCAGACCTCAGCACTTAAAAGAGACTCAAAGGCAACTCTTTAAATGAGCATTTAGGAGTAAAACAACAGGGCAGGACCTTCCCAAGGGCTCCACCTGAGTCTGAGCCAGCTGCCACCCACCCCATGGGTACAGGGACCTCACAACCCTGGTAAGCACCTAAAGGTGCTGGAGCTTGGCCAAAACAGGGCCAAAACAGGACACCTCAGACCTACCTATGGCAACAAGAAGAACAAGCACCTCCTTATGTCTCCCCAGCTGCAAATCTTCACTGATACCATGGTCATACACAGGTCATGACAGGACATCTTACCCCAGGACAGCACTTCAAACTCACATCACTCAGTGCAATTTCATCCCAAGGGTTACAGAGTTCCCTTACAGCAAAGAAGGTGCTGCCAGCAAAACTTGGCTTTTTCAATAGGACTCTGATGTGATCAGCTCTAGGGAGCCTAAGGAAAAGCTTCCCAGAGCAAAGGCATCCCCACAGAGCCTGTGGGCAGGCTGAGAACAGGGATGCTCCTGCAGTGACCCAACACCGAGCTGGCTGCTCCACACCCCACTGCTAGAGCAGGACGTCACTGTCAGGGAAAGTTTGGACAAGCTTCAGCTGGAGAAAGCTGTGCTTTGCTCTAATTCCTCCCTCCCCCACGGCGTTCCACGGCTCTGCCCGGGGCCGTGAGGTGCCGAGGCTCGGCTTCACCGGGACGGTGATTTGCAGTCTGCTCAGACACAGCCCTACATCACTTGGGAGAATGAACCTACAGTTTTATAAACTATTTATTAGCCCTGTCCTGTAGCGCTACATCAATATGGCCATCGGTGAAGCAAGGCAGGAGCTATAAAAATACCATCTATCCAAAATAAGCTTCATAAAATCAAACAGAGGCCAGTACAGCCTAGGATGGGATTGTGGCTTGACACATAAAGGGCCTCTCAATCTTTGAGATAGACCATTAAAATCCTCAAGCCCTTTTGGTTCACAGAAGTCTAAAACAAAAGGGGAAAAATAATGACACCTTTTCTGGCAGAGTAGGAGAAGGCAGCACAGCAGTCGTGCAATATCATTTGTTTCCACAGAAGTCAGATTACTCCCTTCTCTCAGCAAGAAAACTACCAGGTCCAAAAAAAATATTAAAAAAAGTAAAATAAAAATTAAATAAAATAAGTGCTTGTTTTCCTTTGCCTTCGCCACCCACAAGCTGCTTTTCCACAGGCAAAAAGTTTCTTCTCCCTGTGCCAGCAGTGATGTATCCCAAAGGAGGGGGTTTGGGGGGAAGGCACAGCTGGAATACACCGATATCCCGGCTGGCACTTCCCCCTGCAGCTTCCCGAGGCAGCAGGGTAAGGCAGAAGGCAGGTCAATACATTGTCAGAGATGATGATTAACATTTCCAGCCAGTGCTCCCTCAAACCACCTCTAAACCATGTCTTAATAAACTGCATTGCAAATAGCCTTGTATTTCTACCTCGCTGCATCTGCCAGGGTGAGATAATACAGCGACCTCAGGAAAAGTGACACACAGGGAATGAGCCACAGGGAGTTATACGACACGGCGAGACCTTGCTCAGCACATCACCCCAGGTGGCTCCTGCCGTGGCTCACCCAGGCTTTTTAGGGCTCTGTAGGAAACAAGGGATGTGCTTCGAGCAAAGAAAATACCAGCTCACGTGGGGGTTTGGGGCTGAAAGGGTTTGGGGAAGAAAATCGCTCTGAATTGCTATTGAGTGTGAAAATCACTGTATGGCAGAAATATTTCAAAGTCAGGCACGTGACAGGTTTTTCGCAGAGGCAGGCACCGTGCTTTGAAAGGTCAGAGGGAGGTGAGAGCAAGCACAAGCATCATTTTCCTGGAAACACAGCTCTGAAGCTTTCCAAAACTATATGATGGCAACAGGCTCTGTGACAGTTTGCAGTGTTGCTGAAAAACTTGGCTGGATCAAGCACAGCATGGCTCGGCATCACCTTTCCAGGGATTTTGAACCTCACACCTTCCCGCACTGTGATGCTCAGCCCTTGAGCGAGACAGTCAGAGCTGCCAATCCAACCTGCAACTCAGCTCCTCAAAGCAGTGAACTGGAAATGAAGCTCACACACCTTCACGCCCTTCCCCTCCATATCAGCCCGTTTCAGTGACATCAGAAGAGAGAGAAAACAGCTTGGGTTAGACAAGGGGAGAAAAAATGAAATAAAAGACTTGGGTTTACCTGACAAGTCACCTTCAACTGAGCAAGGATGTTTTACATCCCCACTCTGGACCTTCAAGTACTTCAACATTAAGTAAATGCCACTTACCTAGGAGGAAAAAGAAGAAGAAGTTAAAGTTCACCAAGTATTTTAACACAGTGCATTTTAAAAGCGATGGAATTTGTAATTCACTTGTAGGCTGGAGGAAACACAGAGGGAGAAACTCCAGTTTTTAATACACTTTGGTAAAGGTCAGCTTAAATGGCATATGGTCACAAGGCCATTCTGTGGGCTGTTTGTTTTCTTATTTATTTTTCACAGTCTCATTCAGCTGTTTTTTCCACTCCCCTACTCAAGCCTGCAGAACAAGAGAACTCAGTTTCAGAGGCAAGAGATGCCTCTTCCCACCCTTAAATCAACACAAAATCTCTTTCTGCTTTTTCTTACATTGTATTTTTTTTCCCAACATCAATATTGCCCATCCTTAGCCAAGGTCCAACCTTGTGCCTTCCACCTCTACAATCCCAAACATGCGGTGCCACCAAATATTTCCAACACAAGCCCTGATGGCCATGTTCCATGGGAAAAAACTGCTCATGATCCATTTTTCCTGAACTCTAACATCCTTCCAGGTGGTAATGTCCCACCTGCTCTCTAGACCACCATCCAAGCCCACAGACACGGGACAAACACAACTATTCACACTTTGCTTTCAGAAAGACCAGTTTGACCTTGTCTAGAACAAAGACATTCCACCCTTAACAAGCCCAATCAAAAAATCTACCTTGTGGATATGACAAATATTAAGATGTCTCTGGGATATGTGTGAGAAGCTCTTTTCTTTTCCCCCAGGCATCTGGAAACATGGAAGACCAAGTGAGGCAGTGGCTGTACCCATCCAGCTGTTGCTCCGTAGGCTGTTGTTGGAATTAAGGATGACGTGACAGGCCATGTCTTGCTAATGCACGGCCCTGTGTACTCTAAATTACTTAAAGGATGCCTGGGGCTATGGACAGATGTTGCTAAAACATACAACTGAATAAATAAATGGAAGGTAACGGAGAGGGGAGGGATGCAATGGGAGAGCGAATGGCAGGGTTGTGTGCCAAGGTGTTAAAAAAACTCCCACAGAGCTGCCTAAACCTCTTCTGAGACTCCACTGCTACGTGTTTCAGATGCTGAGAAGATTGAACTAATAAAAAAGAAATGAGAGAACTGTCACTGCAGATTACATGGTATTTATTCCAAAATCTGCTCATTACAGAAATTTGCAAGACAAATGGGTTTTTAGCAGGAAATGGCAGCTTTTCCTTAAGTGTATAACGAGGAACAGAATTGGTTGGGAGCTGAGTCTCTCTCTCTCTTTTCGAGCTACTCCAGCTCCAACTCTTACCAACCACCCGAGAAATACTCGTGAGGCTGAAAAAAACCCATTTTTTTTTAACATTCTCCACCAGCCTCTTCATAATCCTATAAGAAAGTACGATTAAGAAATATTTGAAGCAAGAAAAGCTCATTTGGCCTAGAGAGTTTCTAGGCGGCGAGAGCTCCTCGTGCTTCTCAACAGCATGCAATCGGTATTGCTAACTCTCCTTCCTTCCTTGCAGGGAAAGCCCTTCACCAAGAAGAGTATTTGTGGTCAGGCTCTAATCCCCCAGCCTTGATAAATGTTTAATTCCTGGGCCTGCCTTCGTATCTGAATATAGACTGGAGGTGGTTCGCGTTCTGCCGTATCCGAGTGCTTCTAATGACATTTTGGCTTCTTTCCCAGTTAATTCCAAGTGCCTGAAACCCAAGCATCTCCCCTCTCTCCCTCCCCATCATGGATGCACATGCGGATATTTGACTGATAATATACAAAGCCAGAATATGTGGCTTTAAAACAAGTCTCTGCAGCGGAGACTCAAGAAGGGAGAAGAAGAAGGGGGAAAATATGCCTTGAAATATTACAGAGTAGGAGCTGTCAAGTTGAAAAAAGCTTCTACAAGGTTTTCAATGCCATAACTGTGTTATTTAGCTGGGGATGAGAATTTTCAGATGCATCAACAGGAAAAAAGGGGTTTCAGGAGGGGAGAAAAAAAAAAAAAAGAAGCGGCCTGTCTTATTTGCAGCTCTCCTTTGTTGGAAAGCAATTACAGCCTTACTCAATTTATGACCCAGAATGCACCCTAATCTACTTGTAAATGCATCTTATTCACCACACAGCACTTTCAGATACAGCCAGGGTAAATAAACGGGAGATTGTTCCTACCTACGTTGCGGCACAACTGTTAATTGTAACGCCCCATGAAACTTAATTATGCAAAGCAGAGTGGCGACACTGCAGCCATTAATGAGATGTTTGATTCAAGAATAATTTGTTGTTTGGAGCCTCGGACTTGTTTTGCCTGTCCCTTCCACTGTGCTGCACTAATTCTCAATTCGTGCTTATTTTAATAGTGTGGCAGCGGGGCACAAAATGGCTCAGTTGAGGGAGCAACGGGAGAGCTCCTGGTTGGAATCCTGCTTTCAAAATGTGCGGCAAGGCCCCACCAGATGTGTTTCCCTCACTTCAGCAGTCCCAAGTTCAGGAGAAAGCCAATGATGGGACAAAATTCAGCCAGGTAAAACGCTGGGGATGCTACTTAGCCCTTTTAGACAAAGAAGGGTCTAAAAGGAGAAAGATTTGGTTTTGCTAGACCCCAAAAACTCCTACAGCCACACTGGGATGGACACAGGTGTGGATCCTGTTCTCTACACACACAAACACCCACGGCATTGCTTCCAGCTCCTTTGCAATGGCTGAATCTGAGCAACAGTTTGGGCTGAGCCATCATGTTGCCTGTCTGGAAGCAGCATTATAGAAACCACAAATAGAAGTAGGGAAGAGGATGAAGAGACAAAGAAAAAGATGACTTGGTACAAGAACTTGTAGTACACCCACTGATAAGGTACATGATAGATAGAGTTACAACATGTTGCGTGGAGACTTTCCCTGCTGCTCTAAGAGACTTCTCCATAAATGGGGAAAGGAGATTGGTAGTCAGACCAAAGTCTATTATTTAAGCCTCTAGTTATTGATAGAAACACACTATCTTTTTAAATTTACAAGCAAGCAAGCAATTCAATTTCACCCATTTACAACAGCACAAGATGTTTGCTCATATCTGCCGTGGAGATACCAGAGCCTTTCTCCTCTTGGTCCTCTCCCGGGCTCTGACTGCAGAAATCCCTCTGCTCACATCATCTCTGAGCTTTCCCCTCTTTTTTCTTCCTGGTGACACCCTCTCCTTCTCACTCAGGCTGACCCACTTCTCCAGTTGGCTCCATTAATACCTGTGATTAGTAGGCTTTGGAGCCAGTAGCCACCACCAGCCCATGAATCAACAGGATTTCCTCCCTCACATGGCACCAGCAAAAAGAAGGAGAAAGGGCAGTTCATCACTGATATATCTGCTGTTGATAGGAAAGACATAGTTGGTCTACTGCAACTGTCTATTTTTTCCTTACAAATGCGACTCTTAAAATAGCAAGTCACGAAGAGGGTTTCAGACACATCTGAGGCCCTTGGGAAGAAGCCCATCATGACTGCACGACTGCAGTGCACGATATTGATGGCAACCAAGATAAAGAGGAACTCTCAAGCCGGCACACGAAATCCTGCTGATGCCTCTAATAAGACCAGGACAGATGACAAGGCACTCAACTGTGCCCCTGCAAGGTCATTACCGAGCATTAGTAAAGGAACCTTATTATGAACATATCACTCAGTGATAGTCTGTTTCCCACCTTTGCTGGTAGGAGAGGATGAAAGCCGCAGTCCCTCGTGGCTGGCAGGGTTTGGGGTTTGCTGCTGCTGCAGCCACACAGGCTAAATATGGGCAAAGGAATCATGTTGCCCCAAGGAAAACTCCTGGGGCAAGCCAGTCTTCCTAAGAAATGCTAATCATAGAATCATTTAGATTGGAAAAGACCTCTGAGATCACTGAGTCTGTTACCCAGCACTGTCAGATCCACCACTAAACCATGTCCCAGAGTACCATCCTGCCCTGGGCAGCCTGTGCCACGGCTTGACAATCCTTTCAGTGAAGAATTTTTCCCTGCTCTCCAGTCTAAACCTCCCCTGGTGCAACTTGAGGCTGTTTCTTCTTGTTCTGACACTTGTTATGTGGGAGAAGAGACCGAATCCCACTGGGCTCCACTCTCCTGTCAGGGAGTTGGAGAGAACAAGAAGGTCCCCCCCAAGCCTCCTTTTCTCCAGGCTGAGCCCTGCCAGCTCCCTCAGCTGCTTCTCGTATGACTTGTGCTCCAGACCCTTCCCTGGCTCCACTGCTTTTCTTTGGACAGACTCCAGCACTTCATATCTTACATAAAAGTCAAAAACAGCTACATGTATCAAATCAGCTTCTAATACTTTCCTTCCCCTTGCCTTGTCTGACCCCCTTACAGCCCAAACCAGCTTTTTCTGTGAAGATACTCCCACCAAAGCAGCAGCCAGCCCTGCTCTCCTCTGCCACAGCATCCAGCATCTGCTCTCTCCCTTTTCATCTTACACAGAAGAGAAGGTTGAGGTTCATCTGATCCTCCATCCATTGCCATTTTTCCAATGTATTTTGGAGTCCAACTGGCAACACCAGATATCTGCCCCTGTGTCTGATGAAATGCTGAGTGAATTTATGCCAACCCCATTGAATGGATTTTGGCTTCTAGAAAAATGAAAACCATGCCCAGGGAAGGGTGTGATTTTTTTCAAAACACTTCGGGATTTTTTTTCCCCCCACTGTCTGATATTTCATTTTCAGTGTTACTTTGATTTTATAGAAAAAATCAAAACCAATCTGACCCCAATTGTTCAGAAGTGCTATGAAAAAAAAAAATCTGATATTCACAGAGCTCTGGTCCTATTGCCCTAATTCTCACCTTCTCTTATTCTGTAATTTCCTCCTTCGTAACACAGTGACTGGAGCTGAGTACAGTGTCTCAGACGTGCACTCAGCGAGGGCTGAGATATTATTGTTGATTTATAGGGGCTGGCTCTGCTTAGGGAGCAGTGATTTACTTGGCCTTGTTTTCACAACGCTGCCATCTCTTTGGAGACAGATATCACCCTCATCTTCCCCACATCTAAGCACCTGGTGCTAAGCACTTGGTCAGAGATTGCTGAAACACTTCCTCATCTTTCCTCCTCTCTCAGGCTTTGTTTCCAGGAAGGTCATTACCACGTTTTTGCTCCCTTAGGCTTTAACAGCCCAATTAGGGGAGACAGCAACACTTCAGTAGGTGCTGGCCAGAGCATGGCCTTATCCTTGGAAACCAATTCTCCCTCAGGCTTAAATATGGACCTAGTTTTATACCTCACTTATCTTCACAATGGAACAGGTCAGGAATTATTCTTCCCAGCCTGATCTTGTATTGCTGCTCTTTCTTTTGTTGGTCCCCTTCTCTTGATGCTGTGAAACAAGCAGATCTTGTACACTGAACTTTCCCCAAGTATTTATTTTTCTCCTATGGGAGCAGGCAAGCCCCAATCTCAGGCAAACCCTGCACCCAAAATCCAGGCAAGTGACCATGCCAAGATGAAGCACACTGCTCCCTGGGTTGTTTTTCCAAGGAGAATTCTGTCTGCAAAACACTTCTCGGAGACAGAAAGAAGAATGGGAACAACAGTACAGCAGGACTTGGCCATAAATACCTGCTAAAGGAACCTGTTATGGCTTTGCCTTCTGCAGTGGTTTTATACATACATAGATCAGTAAATACTATAATAGAGTTTTCTGTACAACACCTTTTGCCACTGTTTTGCAAGCACAGATACATCAGTGTAATATCAGGCTCTTAAAAATGCTCTGGAGAAGCTGCTCACTGGTGACATTACCCAGCACCCACAAACCGTAACACACGAGCACTTTCACATCAGACTAACATTTCTGCAGCAACCCTCCGAAACAGGGGGATCAAGACAAGCCAGGGACCAAGGCTTCTATGGAACCAGTCTCCCACTCCCCACTGGGATACACAAACCAGGATCTCCTCTTTGTTTCCCATCTCCCTTTTCATCCTCTCTTTGCCTCCATTTCCCCCACTGCAGGAAACCTTGAACGCTGGCTCCCTAACAGAGATATTGAGATGCTGAACAACTGAGCAGCGTTTTAAGAGCCTTTGAAGGAGCTGTGTTCTGTCGGCACAATGGTTCACACTGAACAATAACGTGTCCTCGCTCGTGGTGCCGGCCCCCACGATGACTGTCCTCAGCACAACTGTCAACTCAACTCCCATTGAAAGATCTTTATTATTAGTGATGAGCTAAGAAAGCAGGGTGAATGCAGCTTGATTTTGCAGCTCCAGCACTTAGGGAAAAGAATAAACTGTGTAAATCTGTAGTAGGTGTTGAAACCATAGGAGTAAGAACAAACGTGGAATTCCGTCGGCTGACATGCAACAAAGGCAAATGCAGCATCCTGCACCTGGGGAGGAACAACCCCAGGCACCTGCACAGGTTTGAGGTTGACCAGCTGGAGAGCATCTCTGCAGAGAAGGACATGGGGGTGCCAAGAACACAAATGGGATCCTGGGGTGCATTAGGAAGAGCGTTTCCAGCAGGTCAGGCAGATGGTTTTGGTGATCTGCTCAGCCCTGGTGAGGCACATCTGGAGTGCTGTGTGCAGTTCTGGGCTCCTCAAGACAACAGAGCTCCTGGAGAGGGTTCAGCAGATGGAAACAAGGACAATTAAGGGACTGGTACATCTCCAGGGTGATGAAAGGCTGAGGCAGCTGGGGCTGTTCAGCCTGGAAAGGAGACACTGAGAGAGGACCTCATCAATATCTATCAGTGTCTGCAGGGAGGTGTCAGAGGATGGACCAGGCTCTTCTTGGCGGGGGGGCAGCAATGGGACAAGAGACCACGGGCAGAAACTGATGCCCAGGAGGTTCCACCAGAACATGAGGAAGAATTTCTTTATTGGGCAGTGACCAAGCACTGGAACAGATTGCCCAGAGAGGGTGTGGAGTCTCTCTTACTGGAGATATCCCAGAACCATCTGGATGCAATCCTGTGCCATGTGCTCTGGGATGCTTGAGCAGGGAGGTTGGACCAGATAACCCACTATGGTCCCTTCCAACCTTACACAGCCTGTGATTCTGTGATCTTGCTGTAAGTCCATGTTTTCTTATGTGAGAGCAGCACAGCCCATACACCAGCTTGCTTCCTCTCCTCTCCCACAGCCCTTACTCTGTATTTCTACCCTTTATATCCCCAAACCACTTTACATACTTGTAAACTCCAATACACCCTCTTCAGCAGTTTTAGGCAGTTCCTCTCCAATGCTCATAAGTATAAAATCTTTCAGCGAGGGTTGCAAAAGGCAAAATCAAATGACAGGTTGATTTAGTGCAGCTCTTACTAAGAGCCTGCAGAAATTAGAAGTAAATAGGAGGTCAAACAGCTCACAAGCAATTTGACATTGGCAATTGCAGCTTAGTTAGGCTTCTCTGGTAATAAAGAGCCACCGTGTCTTTCCTTCACCTGAGTGCTCATGAGAAGTAGAAAGGTCATTACTAGCTAAAGATACTCCAAGAATAACAGTTTAAAGCTGTATTATTTTTAACAAGACACGGGTATTTTAAATACTGCCTGTGCAATAAACTGGTGGCATGCTACAGTGACTGTAAATGGCTCAAAAAAAAAAAAAAAAAAAAAAAACACCCAAGTGAAATTGGAAATACAGTACGTAACCATCCATGGTTCTTAAAGCTGTGTCAGTCAGTTAAGCAAAAACTGTGCTTGGCATAAATGAGCATGAAATTCAATATAAACATCCTCAATGTGGCAGAGAAACAGATGAAATATATATAGAAAATGCTAAAGTAAAATATACAATGAGCTTTGTATAAATAAACAATAAAGAAACAAGAAGACTAAAAAAAAAGCTGTCGTCATGATAGATAGGATTGCTGGGAATGAACCCCTTCTGCAATTGTCTGACTTCAGATACTTGAGGAATGTTGATTATGCTTTTAATTCTCTTTTATCAAAAACAGAGGTAATTAGGGACAAAATAATTCCAGTAAATGTCAACTGCCTAAGACTTGGGAAAACTCAAAAGGAGGCAAAGTCATACACAAATGTTTTGAAGTGAATATAAATGAATTATGGGCTCTAAACAATTTTTTTTTTGAAGTATCCCTAATGTAAACTAACCAGATGTCCGGGGTGAAGAGGGTGAGAAATTGCCTTGACAGGCCACTAATTCCTTTACTTCAGATCCCTTCTATGAAGTGGGGATTATCAAAATAAATAAATAAGCAAAGGAAAGCAAACACAAGAGGCACAACATGGCTTAAAAAGCCAGAGAAGGCCAGTGCAGTTATTACAAACAACTGCAGTCCTAAAAACATTTCTGAAAGTTCCTATTTGAACTTCGGTATGTATTTCAGATGGGAAAAGCATAGCCCTGAATTTTCAGATCCCCACTAACACCCCACGCACTGCAAAGCACCCAGCTCCTCATTTACAGCGGTGTGTCCCCAAAACAGTGACAGCATCACTAAGCCCAGGCCAGTTCCAAAGTTCCCCACACCTCAGTTTCCCGTCTGTCTAATGGGAATAACAACACCGACCCATTTCACGGAGCTGGAGCACTGAGAAGCACTTAGATGCCATGGAAACGGGCAACATTCCACCCACCCACGCTCCCCCACGCCGGCTCCATTATTCAGCAGAAATGCAGATGGACCAGAGGAAACCTCCTTTCATCCTGGATGAAGGATGGGCAATAGCACTTGGCAAACCTGCTCCCAACTCCATTTTATGACCACCAGGGTGTCTGCAGCAGCTGTCGGTGTTTTCTCCCCTGGAAACATCCCCCAGTCCAAGCCATCCCACTAGGATACATCAATGAACACCATGTGTGGGCTCTCCTCTAGATCTCCTCTGCTGGAACCCAAAAGTCCTGCATGCAGATACAAGGGAGCACATCCCCAAGGTGCAAAGGACTCTCACATTGCACATAGATTCTAAAAACCCCAAGCAAGACTATCAAAATGGCTGTGAAATTAAGATGTTCCTCTCCTGGAAGCTGAGTTCAACCCCAACATGGGCTTCTCCACTGCCCTCTAGCACAGACAGGGCCTGACCTGTAACTCATCAACCAGATGCAACCAGAGAGAGGCAGAAACACCTCCTGGCTAATAAAGGACACAGCTCCACACCACTTTTGTCATCTTTCCACGTTCAGCAGACAAGATCCTTGGTCACTGCAGAGGACCAGGGCCGTGGAGAGCAATTCTGAGCCATCTCCGCCAGCAACCTGTATTTGTTGCTCCCTTGAGCAGCTGCCTCAGACAGGCTTCGCTGTATTTTAGACCTGACATTACCCAGCAGGCAGTGAAAACTGGCTACTCATTAACTTCCCCGAGATGGGAGCAGCTCCTGTAAAAGCTACTGAAACCATTCTAGCATTCGGGGTGTGTGCCATTTAGCTGTGATGTGTCCCTCTTGCTGTTTGGCTTTTCCCTTTCCCCTCAGTTTTATTTTTATGTGGTGACATTTGGAAGAGAAAGCCATTGCGAGCAGCGATATTGGATGCTCAATTCCTGGCTCCCTCGCTGTCACTTAGCAGAAAACATTCAAAAATCTAATATTTGATCTTCCTACTTCTCTTTGATCACCTTTTTGTGCCTCTATCGCTCTAAGGATAAAGTTGCCTAATAAATAGGAGAAATGGGCTGAGGAGGGAGCTCCAAGCAGGATCCAAGGCAGAGGCATGAATCAGGTGTACAAATTACCTGCTAACCAAGATTTTGGCAGAGGTGTTGAAAGATTTGTGTACTTGGTGCTATTTCAGGACGAATTTCCTAGAGAAGGACTCTGGCTGGTGAACAGGGAGTTAAACACGGCTTACTAAAGGCAAATAGTTAACAGGTAATGGATTGCTGAATCCTCAGCCAATGAGCCAGTGCTCAGTTCATGTCCATAGCCACCAGCAGCATCGTCTACTGATGGATTTATCCCAATCTACCACTAATATCTGCAATATGCTTCTAACATCTGCTAACCACTTATTAACTCTATACAGACTCCTGAAGAGCTATCAATAAAGCTAACTTTAATAAGAAGGGTGACCCCGTTGCCAGCATCAGGACAGAAATGTCATTCAATCAACTTTTCTAGCTGGTCTGTTTTCCTTTGCCAGAAATCTCCTGGGAGCATCAGGCAGGACCAGAGCAGCATGTTCAAGGTCAGAGAGTCCTCAACCAGCCTTGTCTCTGGGACTGCAAAGCCCCTGCCCCAAACTTCAGGGCAGTAACATATACTAGACTGCATCTTCCTCCTTTTAGCTCCTCCATGGCCAGTACACAGTTGATATTCACCTTTCAACCATAAAAAAAAATATTCATAATGAGATCAAGTGCAGTGACCTCATTCTGCATGCACCAGCTTCACATGTTAGAGCAGATATTTTACTCCTCATAGATGAGAGGTGAAAAGTGTGTATTTAGGGGGGGCACCACAGTGAGAGCCATCGGGAAGGACAACACAGAAGTCAGATTTCATTTCCCTGAAGGAAAACATCCTCCTTCTCCACAGCCTGCTCACCTGCACAGAGAGTAAACATGGAGAGGAGGAAGCAGGACAGCCCTGCTGCCTTCCCCTCACCCTGGTCCCTCCCTGGCACCCTGGTTGCCAGCACATCACCAAGCCCTAACACCACACATCACAACATGCTGGAATCCCATGTGGCTCCCCTTGCACACTTGCAGGGCACTGCACAGAGGGGGAAACTGAGGCAGGCCAGGTCACAGTGGCCAGGTTTCCACTGCCTTTGGTAGCTGTGCTGTTTCCAGCTCCTCTCTCAAGGTCAGACCATGAACATCAGCAGTGCTCACACATCCTGCAGGGATGGAGGAGATCACAAGCCAAAGCCCAACTCCTCCACCAACTTGAGCCACACGCAATCTGCAAGCCAATGGATTTGAGTTCCAGCAGAAGTTTGAGTCCCAAACTAACACAACTGTGCCCCATCATGTCCAAAGGGGACTCTATGCCAGCTCATGGAGCAAACACCCCATTTGTCCATCACCACTCCTTCCAAAATAAACAGGTTTATGGCCACACAGTTGTTCCATCAGTCCAAGATGAGCTACTCTCATGGAAAAACCCAACCTGCACCGTGGCCAGCGCCACCACCCCGCGCTCCACACACCGGCTGCGGATCTGTCGCCTTTTCAAGAGCCACTTTCTGCATCCCAACCATCCAACACAACTCTGCCAACCTCTACCACCTGTTCTGCTTTGGCCTCTGCCGCTGCAGCCCTCGGTAGTCAAAAAACACCCTGGCATTGCATGGATCCTTCCAGAGAACGGCGGGGTTTGCAGCCTCCGCGGCGGCACCATCGGGCACGGCTGGCTGGGATGCAAATGCATCCCACACCGCTGCGCCGGGTAATGGCCATTGCAGCACAAAATTAACGGTGCATCTGCTCCTCGCTGCAGACGCCGCAGAGAGTGGGCTGTAATTTCGTCTCCGATCCCCCAAATAATGTTTGTTGTCGTGCTGTAATCTTGGCAATCAATGTAACAGCTGAACAGATCGTTTCGGCTGAAATATTTGCTAAACACGCTAAGACCTTGAAACCACACCTCAGCGTGTGCGCATTGTGTATGGAATTACATACTGAACTAAATAAGGACTGGGTGGGGGGGGAATGGGGAGAGTTGCCAGCCAATTAAAACACAAACAGGACAAGGAAAAAAGAAAAACACCCTTGTGTGTTTATCTCCAACACCTTTCACCAGCAACATCTTATTTCCTGTAAACCAGGCAAAACAAAGCTTCGAGCGCTCTTCGGAGCGCACGGCCATCCAAGACCTATCCACTAAAATGTGTATGCAAGGCTCTCAGAAGTGGAATTTAATGGTCACAGAAATCAATTGGCCAAACCAGCTGCACGGATATTAACCTCCTGATGTCCCTCTCACTGAGTGCTGCCTTCACTCATCCAGCTATAAATAGTCTAAGCCACAAAATGTTTTTATTTAGGGAATTTTGCGCGAGTTGCTTTTTGATTTCTGTGTTTAACCTGCTTGAAATGCCAGCCTGGGAAATGAAAGCAGCAGATTAGTGAAGACAAAGCTGCAGGTGACCAGGTTATACACATGACTACGCTACCAGCCACCTGCATGCCCTTCTGCAAGTCATGGCACACTGATATTTCCCTTCTTCCCCTCCAAGAACTGTGTTTATTTTGATACAAGCTTTCTGAAAGAAAGACTATCTTCCTATGCATGGATACAACAGCTGGACTGCAGGACCCTCACTTTGGCTGGGGTCCCCAAGCATTAATACCACAAATACCTGAAATAACACAAGGTCTTTGGGGACAAGAGAGAAAAGTTGGTCCTTTCTTGGAAAAACTTTTATGCTTCCAAGGTTTTGATTTCTTCTAGAACTGCAAAGCATTTGTATAAATTAGTGCAGACATCTGATATACATCAAATTTGACAGGCCCGGGGCAAGTTCAAACGTCTGATCACAACATCCATCACAAACACTGAGCTATTTATCAACAACTGATCGAAACAAAGAGGGAGAACAAAACCTTTCACTTCAGTTCCAGAGCAGGTCCACCACCTCCCCTCAAGACTGCTGATTGCTTAGCTGACCCCCAAGACTTCACTCCATGAAAGCACCTCACCAAACCTGCATCTTTAGGAGACCTGACACTACAAAAGGACTAAAATCATATCATGGATCTGCTCAAGATCCACTTTTTCTCCCCCAGCCATGTAATTCTCTCATGCAAAAACCCTGATCACTTCAGTATAAGAAGTAGTTGGAGGAGGTTGGAAGATCAGAGATGTTAAGGATGGAAATGGGCTTTGGGACTCTGCATAAGAGGGGTTACTTTCCTGGTTTACCACAGCCTCTCAGTGAGACCCCACACACCTCTCACCAACTCCTTGGTCTCATCCCCAGTTGGGCTGGGATCTTCTTCAGGGGTGCTTTGGAGAAAACACATTGGCAAGTCTGGGGGGCCAAGATATGAGAGCAAAACAGGCAAAATCCTTTCATTGAGACCCAAGCAGCCTTTTAATCCTCCCAGCTCTGCAGATCACAGCTGCTGAATCACAGCACTCTTGACTGGGATTCAAAAGAGAGAATTTGGGGTCACTGGGCACCTCCACAGCGACCTGTCAGGCTCAATTCCTTGGCTGTGACATCCCGTCCATTTCTAAACATCTCATTCAATGGGGATTCAACCATCTGCACTGCACAGGGACTTGTCTCTTGCCTGGGCTGCAAATTTGGCTTGGATAAAACCAGCAGCAGCCAAGGAGTGAAGCCAAGGGGCCAACAGCCCAAAGCCTGGAGAACCACACCAGCACAGCCACCCCCTCCACAGTGCAGCTATCCCAGAGACCACGAGCTTCCCTCCAAAAAGGAGACAAGGGAACCACTTTGCACATCTTTATCAAGCTGCAGCCCCTAATCTGGCAAGCAGGAGCCAACCTGGCTTTCCTGGATCCCTCATGGAGGCACAAGCCTGCCAACCTGCTGAGAAGCAAATGGCTGCCAGCTCTCCCAGCCTTGGCAGCTCTCCCAAGGTAGAGGAGCAATGGGCTTTCCCTGGAGGCATCAGGCAGACAAAGGAAACTCCATGCTTCCTACAAGACATGCATGGCCCTTGCCAGGGGACACGTGTCCCCAACAGTTCCCCATCAGGGCACACAGATTTAAGGGAGCTGGTACCCAACCTCATTGCAGTATGCCTTTTGGAAGCCATGTGTGCCAGCCATGGAAAAAAAAAAACTATTGTTTTTTTTCTTTCTTTAAAAAAAAATAATTTAGCCATTTTCCACAAAATTTGCTAATTACTCATCAGCTTTTCTAATGAAGGTGCTGTGCCGGGCACTGGGAGACTGAGGGAGTTTCTGCTAAAATCAGATGTTGAGTAAGTGCGTTTACCAAGGGATAGGCAGCTTCAAAGCTTTCCCTTCCACTTAGATTTTAAGCACTTCTACAAAAGAACATTGATTTTGGGTTAAATTGAGTGATTTTATTCATAGCTGGTTCATATGGTGTATTCAAAGACAAATTGTACAAGACTGCAAGCTATGGATCAGCTCTGATAATTCAGAGTCCTCTTTCCTCTTTTCCCCCCCCCCTTTTTTTTTTTTTTTTTGTTCTAAATATTTTCCATGCTTATAATTTGCTATTATTTGGCCCCTGCCTGGACAGAAAAGGCATTTTCACAGTATGGGAGCCTCTCTTTGAAGGGAGAGTATTATATTTTAATGCCAATTACAACAGAAATAAGAATCAGACATCCCTTCAACCCTTTAGAGCTCCTGCATCGCAAATGGCCTATTTGGGGAGGGGATGTGTGTTTTGTTCATAGACATTATATTTATGCAGAGAGTTTATTGACTCCAATTTAGTTGAAATATATAATGAACATGTGTATCAAGTACTAAACACTTGTGACAAAGATCAGCTCTAATCCCTCAGGTGCACTGCTGTAGCTGTTAAGAGAAGTGCTATATGAATCCTGTTCAAAAACATCACATGCCAGGAATGTTTAAGACTACTGCACATTAGGCACAGGCAGCAAGCCCAGGAAATGCTGCCAGGCACCTCCAGACACAAAGCAGGGAGCATCAGCTTCTGCCAGCCCAGCACAGGTCACCATAAAGGTCCCAAAACACAATTCCAGGCTGAGTTCAGCACATCCCTCCCTGCAAACAGCTGGGTACAAACCAAAGCACAGATGCCACACCTTGCCCCAAGAGCCCTGGGCAGCCTGGCTGCTGTGACTCAGTTTCCCCCCTTGAGCCTCCTCTTCTCCAGGTTGAGCCCCCCCAGCTGCTCCTCACAGGATTTTCTAGTCCCTTCTCAGGAATTTTGGTTCCTTTGCACCTTTCCCTGCAGCAGCAACACAAAACTAAAATGGTAAAATCCCTTCATTCCCACATCATGAAGGGGTGCAAGACCCTTTTTTTTTTTTTTTAATTAAGAGGAAAAGAAACCCAAACTATCAGAAATCTTTCTCTAAAAAAAACAAACGTTTGGTGACCCCAAACAATTGTTGCATTGAACTCACTGGATTGTTTCAGGAAGGGGAGGAATTGAACAACTTGAAGATGCTGAAGCATAAAAACATGCAGAGCATTCGGTTCAAAGGCCTGTCACAGAGTTTCCTTCTGTTTTATTCAAATCCTTCGGGAATATATTTAAATAAATGAAATCAAAACAACACAGTGGGGTTTGCAGGGGGAGCGGCTGAGCTTTTCCCCTCCTTTGTATTTTTTTTTAAGGACTTTTGCCCTCCAGCAAACAAGCAGAAAAATGTGTTATTCACCAAGCTCTGCTCAATGCACAAAACAATAATAACAAATAAATAAATGGAGAAAGAGTGCATCAATCTGAACAGATAATGAGAGCCTGGTGGTGATGAACTCGGGGGATGCAGGACAAACCACCACTGAGAACTGGTGTAGAGACCAGGACTCAGTGTGGTGCCAGTGCACGTGCTGCCCAATGGATACTGAGGAATTAGGGATGGCTCCCGCAGTGACAGGCAATCCAGATTTACATTTCCAATGAACCTGTTCAAGTCATGTCCTGAAAACAGAGGAAAAGAAAGGGAAGAGGACACACAGTGCAGAGAAACGCTGCTCCTGTAGCTGAATTTTGTACAGATCTCAAATTACAGAAGTAGATACCTTAAAAAAAAATAAAAAAATCCCAAATCTCTCTGTATTCCAATTATAATTAGGATCTCAGCAGTCAACCACTACAACCACCTACGACACACAAGAGCTGCAACACTGGAACAGGAGACGGGAGTTGGACCAACCTGGGAGCAGCAACACTTTATTTTTCCCCCACAAAGTCAAACTCTCAAGCAACTCCTCTTCTCCAAGAGCCTAAATCCCACAAGCCCCTTTCTGTACACCCGCAGTTTGCAGCCAGAGATGCCAGGCACGTCTGGAAAGCTCCTGTCTTATCATTTCCAAGGCATCCGATGCTACTAATTGATACGCTGTAATACTCTCATTTACTCAGCAGCAAGCTGGAGCGTTGATAATTGATGGATTGGTTTGCCTTTGATGATCTGCAAAATTAAAAGCCCCAACCCTTCAAGACTCTGAGTATCCCACGTGAGAGCCTGCAAACTCTCAAGCCCCCACTGCAGTCAAGCACAAAGGAAAGGCACTCAGCACTGAGCAGGACCAGACCTTAATTCAATAGCCCCCGTGACTTTGGGCAGCTGTACCTATTAATATGGATTTAATTGTAGGTTTGTATTTTATTATTGCCAAATGAAATGAAATTAGGAGGAAAGAGATGCTGGTCCTCCAGGAAGCATCTGTTTTTCAAGTCCCAGAGAACTTTAACTTCTGGGAGAAGAAAAATAGACAAGAAATTACAACAAGACGCCTCTTTTCTCCTCTTTGTTTATTAAAAACATTTGCTGCAAAAACCCACAAGGCTGAGGTGACTGGCATGGCACTGAACTGTGCCAGTCTCTGCAATGCCTTCTCATACCCAGTTTCACTACGCTTTTCTGAGAAAATTTGCTTTATTCCAGCCCAGCTTTCCCAGGAAACATCTTGGAGAACATCAAGTGCAGTGCACACTAGTATTTTTCTCCCAGCACAGTCAACAAGCTGAACGGTTAGTTATAGAGCCAGGCAGAAAATCTGGCCACGCTGACATTAATCAAAAACAGGATTTCTCTTGTGATTTTTACAGATTTCTGACGTCAGCAACATCATATTCCCAAGGTCAAGGAGAGGAACACTTGAAGGATCACAGTTGTAGACCCGCAGTCAGTCAATCCATACTTCCAATGTATTTTTGCTTCCTCAGAAATGACTCCCCCATTTGCAAATGGTGATTAGCGCTCTAATCTTGGCATAATTACTCCTGCCTCTCAAATCACACAAAAAAAAAAAAAGAAAGAAAGAGAACAGGGAAGAGCATTGAGGAGGCAATGTCCCACTGTCACACCACCATTTCAGAGCCAGCTGCCTAAAGACAAGTCAGGACAGCAGCCCTGTCCACCTGCTTGGGAACAATGTCACAGGAACTGAGGAGGACACTGGCCATCTGCATATATTCACCTCATTACTGTCTCACCAGCTCAAGTCACTGTGGCTTATCGGGTTTTAAGACGTATCAAGGTCATTGTGACCAAAGTTCTCCTATTCATATCCCAGAATTTGTTCTATCTTATTCCTATCTGGATACTCATATTATTGCCATTAAATTATGATAATTTAAGCATCCTGCATTCTGGGCATAGCAGACAGAGACACCCAGTCAGGATTCCTGCCAGAAACACGGGCTGGCTGCACTTCCTGAGTATCTCTTAATTATCTCTTTCTCTTTGTGGTGGGGAAAGGTCTGAGATCAGGTGAGTGCTCCCTGCTCTCTTCTATTTGATTCAATTCTACGGCTCATGAAATATGCTCCCGCTTCCTTCAAAGGACAAATGAAATGAAACAGCCTCTTGGAAGGAGACAAACGACAGAGGATACGGGTGAAGACATAATTCAAGACACTTTGGGAAAGTCAGATGGTGATTTTGAAAGGTACTCAAGGAACTAATCTGGGAATGAAGGAAACAGGGAAAATAAGTCAATTAATTCACTGCAGCACTGCACGGACCTGTGGCTGAAGTCAGCTGCAAAGGAGTGCCCATGGGAGGCTGAAAGGCACTGTGGACATTGCATTTTCAAATAAGGGTTTGATTTTTCCACGCACAGAGTAAAGATGTGGAACTGGAATGGCACTGAGGAGGTGGGCAAGGGCAAGAACCACCCAGATTCACCCCTTCTTCTCCCTTTTGCAAGCCCCACCCTGTGTCTCAGGGGAGGTGCCTTGGATGATGGCAGTTGGCAGCACTGAGTGCACCTGCCTAACAGCAGCTACAAAGGACAGTGATGTGTCTTCAAGGATATAAGATAGATGAGGCAGGAAAAAGGGGATCTCTGTGAGGTAGGAAAAGACAATCAGGCACTAAGCAACACAGGTGCTGCAAGGCTGACAGGAGAAGTCAGAAGAAATTTGGCAGAGAGAAGGGATGACAGATGGACTGTCTTCAGAGCAGCCATGAGCAACCATCACCCATGGGAAATCCCCCACAAGCATTAAAACCATCATTGTGAGGGAGGAAAAACCAGCACCTGGGGTCAATACTGACCAACTCTTGTCCCTAGAGACCCCTGGAGATACTGGACTCCTCCCAGGGTCAGAAGTAGGTCGTCCCCACCAGAACAGAGCAGTAGCCAAACTTAGAATCATGGAATGGTTTGGGTTGGAAGAGACCTTCAAGATCATCTCATTCCACCCCTCTGCCATGGGGAGGGACACCTTCCACTAGACCAGGTTGCTCCAAGCCCTGTCCAACCTTGCCTTGGAAATAGCCCAGCACTTTCAGGGATGGGGCAGGCACAGCTTCTCTGGACACATTTTAGTGAATACTGCTTTAACCACCCTTTGTTTATTCTTTGAGGCTCTCCACAGCCCCAGCAGGAACCAAAGGATGTCTCTCTAAAACCAATGAAGACGGAGGTAATTAAATACGAGGGGCCTCCCATTGTCAGCCTGGTACCTCTGTTTTGGCAGCCAGCTCCAGCAGAGCAGAAGAGGGAAGATTTGATTTTAATCACACAGATTTCAGGTTTTATTTTGCTCATTAAAATTTCTGATAAGGATTTAGTCTGACATTATGCAGTATTTTGGAAGAGGATGTGTGGCAGTGGGGGGGATTGAAGTGAACTGTGTTTCCTCGTGATGAGAAGATCTTTCTGCCTCCCCACAGCAGATACAAGGATATAAGCAGGTGTTATTTCAAAGGGAAAGGATTTGGGGGGAAGAGGGGAGCAGGAGGACTCATCCACACCAAATCAAGGATCTAAGCCTTGGATTATGGAGAAAAAAGGTCCAAAGTCCGGGATTACATACCCCATTTCAGAGCTGCCTCCCAGAAGCCACAGATAGGATACTCTCCTAATGCCTTTTCAGGCCCCATTAGAGGGAAATGAGCATTTTACACGGCAGAACAAAATCAGATTTCCAGAGCTTCCCAACCTCCTCATATTGCTTAAGAAATTGCTCCAGAAACAGGCTGGCACTCTTCACACAGCTGCCTCCTGGTGAGGACAAAAATGACAGAGCATGGAAAAACAACCAAATCGTGCCCATTTCTCTCCGTTTTGGAGCGCCATCACTTTGGTGAAGAGGAAGGGAAAGAGCTTAGACAGGGAAGGGAGCAATTCACCACTGTCCAAATGTCTCTTGTTTGCTTGTTGATCAGGATCCAGCAACTGCAGGCAATTTGCCTCCTATTCCTTCAGCAAGCTTTACACAAATACTACTTTAACACCTACTAGGAGCTATTCATCAAGAACAAGAAGTCTGCAGGAACCCAAAATCACCTGAGCAAGAATTAGCAAATGTGAGCTTTACCTGGGCTAACTATTGCCAAGCATTTGCATTTGTACCCAGGAGAGCATGTTGAAGCAAGACGGATTTCTTTGTCCCCAGAGGATGTGTTGTTCTTTTAATAAGCCTTAAACCACCCAAGTTCTGCAGCGTGAGTCGCGCAGATGAGATGAGCTTTTAACTGCAGCTCCCTGTGTGCTCTCATTCTGTGCACCCACCAGCCAGAAGCCAGGCAGGAGATCTGGGGAAGGAGCAGAAATCTGTGAAACAGATGGAAACAGAATCTATGAAATACCCAGCAATTCCCACCAAACCAAGGGCAGCCAGAACAACAACAGCAGCAAGCACCACTCAGCCAAATATCTCAAGCGTATCTGAAGGGCTTGTGCCAAAGGACCACAGAGGTTCCTGGTGCATTTAAACCAGTCGCCAGAGAAATAAAATACCACTGCACAAGGGGTTTCACAGGTTCAGCACTGCCAACCTTTGGCATCAGTCCTCTCTTGAGCCTCCCATGGACAGTGACTGTGCCACAGTTGTGTGCAAGGTGCTGCAATTAGAAGATAAAGAAAACAATGCAAAGGAAACCATTCCTTTAACTTCTTCTAATGGAAATCAGTAGCTGGGAAGGAGCAAGAGCACACAGTCAACTCTCAAGGGCCTAGAAATTCATCCTGGGTTTCCAGTAAGGGGTATTATTTAACCTGCCAGCTACAATGCATGACTGCCCAGCACAGGATTCATCCTTCCCACCATGCTGCTGGCAGTGAGTCCCCAAATCATGCTCCAGCAGAGACACAACACCCCAAGCAGCAGCAAAGGTCACTGTTCATCATTCTTTGTGGCCCCATTCATCAGGTGGCCCCTGGGGTGCTTCCAGCCCCTCTGGTACCCATTAAAAAAGTCAGTTCCAAGTGAAAAATCAATTACAAGGCTTGGGCTGAGACCTGACCTGCTCCAGCAGGATGGCATATCATCGAGGGGGGAAAGAGAGGGGAAAAAAGCCATCTGCATCCATGGAGTGCTGAGCAGGACCCTAGAGTCACCTCCCCCAGCAGCAAGGGCACCTCTTCTCAGGTGTTGCAACTCATTTATTAGATCTCTCCTCTCTTTTCTCCTCTACCTTTTGCTGTCTTTATTATCTTTTTTTTTCCCCAACCAAAGGGAAAAGAAAGAAAAGGAAATCTCTCCACCACAATAGCGTGTCAGGCTCATATCATTTTCAAACCCTCCTCTCCCCTCCCTTTCAACTCTCCTTACTTAGCAGAGAATTTTTCTTCATTAAAATTAAGCTTCATTTCAGGCTCATCTTCTTTTCTCCCTCTCCTTTTCTCCAAATTGAATGAAACGTGATCTCCATCAACCTGGCCTCCCCTCCTGCTTTCATAACCAAACCTTCCTCACCATAAAAAAAAATTACCCCCCCCCAGCCATCCTCCCTATCCATCCTCTCCTCTTCTACTCCTCTGCCAGGAAAGCAGCCCCACTGAAGGCGAGCCTTTCTTCCAGAAGCCAGCACAATCCCCCTCCTCTCTCTCCCCCCTCCACACACCACTTTTAGCTCATTCCCTTTAATTGGGAAGTATTTTCTCCCACATAATGGAATGAGACCTTCTCCTCTCATTTTCTCACCACCATTTTTACCTGCCTTAATAATCCTGCTTGCTCTCCTGGAAAGCAGCAGGAGTGGAATGGGGGAACCATTCCATTAATCCGTACCCTGTGAGAAACACTAAAAGACTCAGCCCACGCAAGCCTTGGCATCCACTCGTAGGAAAAGCAACCAGATGGATTTAGTAGGACTTTCCCCTCCTCTCCAGGTTCCTGATAACACCTGGCACCACTGGCTGGACAACAACTGCCTGCAACTGCCTCCAAAGACACCTTGGAGAGGACACTGGACACAGTCCTCATGTCCAGCCTGACCAGAGGCTGTCCTTTGCTCCATGACCAACGCTCAACAGGGATAACCCCATCCCACTTCTCCATTTCTTCTTCTTCTTCCCTCCTTCACCCTTCCCAACACCACCTTCTTCTCCTCACTGAAGCTTTTTCTCCACCAAAAAAACCTATTTAACATTCTCTGATGCTCAAGGCCAGCCCGCTCGTTAGCTCTGCTACACCTGGATCAGGATCCAGAGACAAATTGCTGCTTCATTATAGGAGCTGAGGCTCTAATCCATTTTTTTTCAGGCTGTTTAACTTGTAAGGACAACAGATGGATACAGGGCTGCATAATGCAGACTCCTTAAGATCCATCACACAGTCTTGGAAGTGCAAAAACACAAGGCTGAGGAATGTGAAACCAGAGCAGATCTTACAGCGGTCACCTTAAATTAGGCATAAGAAGAAAATGTGCCAAGACTAGAACTGGACTGAAACTGCCAACTTGTATTGCTGAAGATTAAAGGATAAACAAACTTTTTTCCCTCCACATCCCACAGAGTCATTTAAGTTTTTTTGCTTTTTGTCTCTCCAGTGAAAAAAAGAACAAGGAAAAAGTTCAGCAAAAAAATTAGCTAAGAAATGAACATATTCCTGCTTTAGTTCCTAAGAGATGGTGTGCAACAACCATAGCCTGAAAAACCTCAGGTTTTGCTTGAGGATTTTTCAAAGATAACTGAAAACTTTGACCTACCAAAAAAACTTCCTGCAAATCTGTTCTAGATTATAAAACATCCAGCACAATCCTCCTTTCAGCATCTCAGGCAAGAGCTGAACTCACCTGCAGAGAGCTTGTGCAGTGGGGGAGGCTCTCAGCTCCCTGTCTCCCGCCCAGATGTGCAGCACATCTGCTGACCCTGCCAAACCAGCTGTTTGCTTTTGCCTGTGAAGAGCCTCAGAGACCTGGAGGTGATTGTCCTTGGTGCTTGGATCCACCAGAAGTGCACACAGGTACCTACAGGGTGGGTATGGCACCCACAGGGAGCAGCGCCCTCCACCCATCCTTGCCGAAATCCGGCACTCCCCAGCCTCTGCTGAGCCAGAACACAGCAGTGAACAACAGCACACCCTGATAACACCCTCTCCTTACATGGCTGGGGAAAGGTGCCATGTAGGTTGACTGAATTTCTGAATCATCAGCCGTGGAGGTGTTTTCACTCCTCCATCACTTTAACTGCTCCTTCCCTGCAGCAGCAGGTGACTGACTGCTGCCGACCTGGGAGTGCTCATTTCCCCACCACAAGCCTTGTTTAGGGGACAAGGCTGTGAGTGCTGCCATTTCTCAGTTCTTTGAACACTTTATTCATCTCGAAGGTGATACTGAACCAGGGAGGTTCACTCACCCCTGGCACTGCCAGCTCCTCCTGAAGGAGCCTCTTCTCCAGCCAAGCCCTGGGGCTGCCAAAGCAAACCAGTGCTCAGCCTCAGGGCAACTCCCTCTTCTTGCTGCAGCACATCCTGGGGACATCTGCACCCTCAGAAGTACCAGTAAGACTCAGAAATCCTACTTCTCATGCAGGGATAGGCAACCACGCTTCCCAAAGCCAGGCAAGCCCCCGGGAACACTCCACCTTTGCAGAGGAAGCCTTGGACGGCCGCCACAACACGCTCGCTGCTGGTTTAGGGATTTGCTGGGACAATGGCAGGACAGCAGCTCCTAGTCAGGGGCAGGCAGATGAATAGGCACAAGAATCCCTATTTAACACACACAATAGCACATCCCAGCTCCGGCATGTAGGTTCACTCTCCGTTTGTTCACGTTTCCCACTTCTTGGACTCTCTCCTGGTCCCTCTCACAGCTTGGAGGCAATAACTTGCCTTCTTATCTGACCCAGAAGGACAGCCAGCTGTCAGCACACAAACACGGCCTTTGTTTATCCTTAAATGAAAGCTCAGTTAATTAAAACCAGAAATCACTTTCTCTTATCTGCAGTCGCTGGCCCCCGTGGCAGGCAGGAGGCTCCAGGACCACGCTCACCCCCTTGGGCTACAGACAACACCCCCCATAAACACTTTCCCAATCACCCTCTGGCACCTGTTGCATCCTCCTCTGGGATGCATCCCTGGGAAATGGAATTTGTAGAGTAGCTAAGAGCATCCCCACACTCCCAGGCAGGTTAATCCCACTCAGCTCTATCCCGTTCCCTGAGCACAGAGCTGCAGAGCCCTTGGCTTACATCCAATCAGTTTAATGGTCTCAGGGCTCTGGGTTTGCAATCCTGGGGTGATAAACTGACACCAGAACACTGTGCAGTCACAAACGTCCCCTTGCAGACCATTGCAGCAAAGAGTTCAGCCTCTTCTTCCCACCATCCCATCCCACACTGTCACAGAAGGGAACACCCCGGTCAGCAGACAGCTCAGAGCCCCCATGGCCAAGGCAGGGGGTGCTGCCCACATCCAGCCCCCTCCCCAGCACAGCTCTGAGTGTGCTGGAAGCCCTCGCCAGCAGCAATCATGGTTATGCAAGGCAATAGCTTGATAGAGTGCCAGTTCTGCATGCTGAAAATTGAAAGCGATCGACTTCCACCTTGCGCGTAAGGCAGAGAAAATCACATTCAACTCATTGAGAGGCTTCAACAGCAGAAAGATTGATCAACTTGATGAGAAGTGACTCTCTCTCTCTGCTGTCCTCCTTTCCCCCGCCCTCCTCTCCTGTTGATACCAGTTTCAGCACAAACAAGGCAGCTGAGGGCCAGGAAAGGAGCCCATACGCCACTGGCTGGGGCACATGGGGGATGTGGGGCAGAGGTGCTG
>VYZS01015632.1:0-80979 GCA_013400695.1 Neodrepanis coruscans
GGAAAGGGGGAAAAAAAGGAAAGCTTGGGACAGCCTGGACCTTGCAGGAAGGGATGTGAGCTTCAGCAAAGGCAGAGGAATGTAAATAGCTGCAGAAAAGCCGTGGTCTTGGGCCAGGGTGGATGTTAGCGATGCTGACAGGGAGATGAGCCAAGCAAATACCTTCAGGAAAGGGGAAATTTACATGACTTTTCCCTTCCTCTCCACCTATAATCCAAAGAGGGAAGAGGTCACCTAATACCAGCTCAACCAAGATACCCTGTGATGTTAGTTTGGTTTATTTCACAATTATGACACAAATTACAAGAATGTAGATTTGCAAAGATTTGCGGTGCACGGCTCAGATGCTGTGCCTGCAGCAGTATAAAGATACCCCAGTTTGTATTCTCATATGGCCCCTTATATTCTCATATGTCAAGAATGAGGACAGCCAGGAGGAGCCACACCGTTCTACTGACATACCCAACAGTTCTGGGCCTTGCAGGTTAAGATGTTCAAGATGAGACAAAAGAAAGGTGAGGCTGGGCTGTAGGTTTGGGTCTCCTGTCACTGAGGACTAGAAGAAGTAGTCGTTCCTAGTGAGAATGGGGAGTGATTAGCCAGAGTCCTATACGCGGCTGTTTAATGGCAGAGGTATAACTATGCTTGGTCCAGAGTGTCTTTCGGTGGCTTTAAGAAAGTGATATGTTTTGCTTTGTACAACCCAGGAATCTGACAATAACACTGTGTCCTTGCATGCTAAGATATATTGATCCTGGGACAGACTAAACTGTTGGAACAAGAAAGATTCATTGGTGAAATGGGATGTGATATATGAAAGGTCCTTGCAGAAAATTGAAGTCAAAGAACTAAGACTGGGAGGAATAATTCACCTGGGGCCCCTGGTCAACAAGAAGCAAACAAGAGCAGGGGCTGGGCAGGTCTGTTTAGGATTTTTGGCAACCCTGGGTGGAGAGAACATTTTGAGGCCATGCTCCCAGCCCAGAAGGTTTCTGCTGCAGGCTTGTTATATGGGCAGGAAAAAAACAAGTTGCCCTTAGGCATCAACAGGGAACTTTTTTTGGCATGTTCAAAGAGAAAAAGGGATTCTTATAGCAATTCCTCCCCAGGTCTACCAATGACTTGGTGGACTTAGGTGTTCAAGAGAGGTGTTGGCAGATGGATTCTAAGGACCTGGAGGATGCTGAGCAAAGCAGAAATGAAATTATTTCATGGTAAGTTATTGCACTGTGACAGAGGAATTTGTGACAGTGGTAAAAGGCACAAGTGTGGTGCTTTCAGCCCTATTTATATGGAGAACAAACTGCATTTTTTTAGGGGCTAGACAGACTTGGTATTTCTGTAATGTCTTTTAAAAGTCAACATCCCTAGCAACATCCCTGAGCTGCGTCAGATGGCTCAAGAGGCTGCAGGAAGGAGGATGTGGGCTAGGGAAATATCACTGTGTCCAAGTATGAGGCAGGAATTGAAAAAACACAAATAATGTTCGGCAAGGGAAGCTCAATGGGTCAGCTTGTTGTGATGCTCTCTGCAGCCTGGCCCAAAAAGGGTGAGAAAGGGAGAAAAGTTGCTCCTTTCTCCACATCATCTACAGAACTGCAAACATCTCTTGACCATCCCTGGTTGCCAAAGAGAACTCCATCTCAGCCAGCAGCTTCCATTCAAGGTATTTCCAAGAAGGGTGGAATAGGGTAGATAAAGAGTAATGCCCACCCTCTCCCCAGCTTCTTTTCATTGCAGAAGGAGCTCAGAAGGCTCCAAGTTTTGTCTGATAATGTGTGTCAAAAATGTGCAACAAACACAGTAGCAGAGAAGGAAGATGAGTTTGTGCCTATATTATTAACAGCTAAGCACATCACCATTTCCTGTTTTCCTTTTTTCTTTAAGTATTTCCATCAAAATACCCACTGGAATGTCATGGGGAAGAAGTGGTCCAAGTTTATTTAATGACCAATAAAACTCCAGCAGATACAATTAGTTCTTCCAAGCACCAGGGGATTAAGTTGGCTCTTTATAACATTGTGCAAATATGGGTCTGTCTGCAGAGCAAGCTCTGAGTCAAAACGTCCTGCAAATGAAACATATTACAGGAGATAGTGGGAAACCCTTTGGACTAGAAGCTCTTTTGGGTGAGGACAGTGACCCATAGCTGTGTCCCTGCAGGGACAGCCTGACGAAGATGTTCCAGAAAAGCAGCACTAGTAGCAGACATCCTTGTGCTCCTCAGGGAGGAGCTGACCAGCAGGATGCTGGTCTACAGGCATGCCACTTGCCTCTAAGCAGGAGCACACCATGCCTTCTAAGGATGTCTGTGTCTCATCCTCCAGCAAGGCACCCTTATACAGCCTCATACCACTTCACTCTGCAGTTATCTGTGGAGTGGATAACTCAGGGTTCACCCTTAAAAATGTTTTATCCTGCTCACAGGAGTGTCAACAAGAATTGGTCAGTCTGGCTGCATACTGCTGGATTTATGAGCAAAAGAAGGTGAGCTTTTAGTAAGTTCTTTTTTCTCAAAAAAAAAAAAAGAGACAGAGCAGCTTTTCTGAGGTCCTCTCCAGCAGATTCAACAGAACTGCCATCACTGGGTGGCCAGTGACAATGCCAGGGACAGGCCATGCCAGAGGTAGATGAAGTCTTCTGTCTTTTTACCAGTATTCCCTTGGTGCATCTTCTTGGAGACTTTCCTCTTGGCCTCGTGCAATCACTATGCTCAGAAAAGCTGCCCAGGTGAGCAGGGTGGTATTTCTAATGCTCTGCTCACGTATTTCAGATGTATCCTTTGGAAGCTCATGCTTTGAGCACCCATTCAATATTCTGAAGAAAAACAGACACAAGAGCCAGCTGCAAATACCACCTTGTGGAGGGTTGTTTTTCCAAGTGCCCAAGGGAGGTGACGGCTTTAAGCACAGAGGGTGATGCATTTTAGACAATATATGTGGGGCCCTTATTTGCCACAGAGAGGTGGAGTGGTGCAGATATGTCTCTGTTGTGTAATTAATGGCTTTAAAAAAAAAAAAAAAAACAAGCCTGTTGGCTAAGCCCAAATGCCTCTGAGGAGTTCTGGAATCCCAGCTATGTATCTTTCAGGCATTTCTTCTTCCTTTTTTTTTTTTTTTTCATGGCTAGTGTTTCAGCTCTATCTTTGCAGCCCTCATTGTCTTAGGCCAGAGGGTTGGGTGGCAGCATCTCCTCCAGTCCAGGGCTTCAAACCTGGGGGTTGTGGGGCAGGATAAATGTCCTGCCAGGCCTAGTTATTGATGCCCTCAGGTCTGAGATGAGCAGTGAAAACCCCAAAAGAGGATGTGGGGCTGGGGTCCCATGAGCAGGCGGCTGTGAGCATGAAGACCAGGGGCATTACAAGGCTCACACAGAGCCTTCCTCTGCCGCTGCAGAGGGGCAAGTCACTTAATTTCCATCTGGTTTTCATCCCTATCCATCAGCTAATGACAAGAGTACATCTGTCCCTTATTGCCTTAAAGGCTGGAACCTTTAAAACCTACAAGTGGCAGGGGCTGTACAGGGGTTTACAAAAAGGTCCTCACTCCTTGCATCCTCACCTTGTTCCCATTCCTGAAGCAAGTGACACAGGGACACCCTGTGCCCACCCATGATGCCAGCATCCCCTCCAGACTATGCTGCCCTTGCCATGGATGATGGATGCCCATGGGGAGGAAGGAGGTGCAGGCAGTTTGTTTTCTCACTTAAACAAAACTCTCTTTCTTAATCATAATGAAGGAAGGGAGGCAACAGCACTTGGCACAGCAACGTACACTAAGTGCACTTCACTAGAAATGTTTATACTCTGCTGCTGAAAAATTCACCGAGCGTGACAATAGTGTGGCTGGCAGAGCCAAGTTGGGGATTGCATCCTGAGTCAGGTCCCAGACAGGGTGGGCTTGGGGATGTCACCAGCTCATAGCTATTTCACCTTCAAGGATGGGTGTAGATAGAGTTGGCATCTCCAAGTAGTGTCACATGACAAGTAGGTATGACACGATCCCATGTGATGGGAAAGAGAATCTTTTGTGGTGCCAGCTGTGTTTCAGAAAGGCTCTGATGAGAGACCCCAGCACTTCTGGAGCAGGAGACCTCACACAGGGTAGGACCCTTGGGACTACTAAGCTAGTTACTAATTACTTGGAAGGTACCTCTCACCAAAAAACCATGCATGCAGCTTTTCAAAACAGCAGGTGGTATGCTTGCGTGGCACGTGCAGGCGTGTGTGTGTGTATATGTGTGTGGCCAAATGTATTTTTGTGCTGAGGGGGAAGTGAGTGCTTGTCTAAGTAGGTAGAGCCAAATGGCAGGTGATTCAGATGCTACCCCCTATTTCCAGCACCACTTTGGTGGTGCCACTCGAATCCTCATCTCTTCATCAACCAAAGATAAGGGGCTCCAAAAAGGCCCACTGTGAAACCCCAGTGTAGGTCCTGAAATCAACAGGCAAAGGGTTAACTGAATTCCCAAGGCAAGTGGGAGCTTAAGTCGGACTGGGTGATATCACAGACATGTTATTTGAAAAGCTAAGAAATTGTGGAATTCCTCACCTAATCCAACTTCTCCACAGTTTAAAGAAAACTGCAATGCTAGATATCATTAGAGCCTAGGGAGACCCCCCACAAACATTTCCCTGCAAAATCCAAATGGAGGTAAAGGCTCTCTCAGCCACCTCCCGTGGTGCTAGGCTCCTAACCCTCTGTACATGTGTTCCTAGTGAAGCTCATGGGATGCAGACCTCTAAAGCCTTGACCTATATGAGCTGGAGGTGTCTACTCCATCCCTGTGACATTGCTTTTGTGTGATGCAAGGCCCTCCTTAACCTTGCAACAGACCCTCTGCCTTAATCTGAGCTGTTTGCAAGGACATGCTGCTCAGGAGATGGTAACCCGAGAGTGATTAAAACACCTGCATAAGCAAACATTCAATAAGAAAACACAAAAATTGATGGAAATAATGCTTTCAACTTCAGTTGACCCCAGTTTAGGGCATCCCAAGTTATGGGATGTGGCTGCAGTGAGCCTTGTATCTATGTGAATACCTGGACATGATTAATTATCAGCAAGTGTAATGACAGCAATGGAAATCGCATTCCCCAGTTCAAATCTGCCTGCCCCTCCTCCCTTTATTTTTCCAGGTGCGTCTCTTGCTGAGCCATCTCAGTCCACCAGGTAGATCTTCATGTAGAATAAGATTAATTTTTTGTGCCTGTAAGTAAGTTGCATAGATTTTTGTTTAAATTCTTTTTCCTTTAAAGGCAACCATTTTGAATATGTACAGATCACACGGGTGTTTTTTAGTCAAAACAAGCACAGTAACCACAAGAGGTGCCAGACTGGAACAACCTCTTCTCCACTAACCTAATCCAAAAAGGGAAAAAATAAAAAGATGTTTTACAGAGATAGAATGAATTCCTTTGTCTCTACATGTAATACAAGGAGAGAGAAAAATCTAGCAATGAATATCAGGCATCCCCTTTCGTTTTGGAGGAAGGTTACTCTCCCTCCAAGAAACCTTATGTCAGAGGTGGGGAGCTATTTCAGGCCAGATCTGCTGGATCCCACTCTGGGGCTTCTGTCATCAGAGACGATGAGGGCCTGCAACTGCTGATTCTTAGGAGCTGCTTCGATATCCCTTTCTGGGTGAGCCTTGCTGTTTCCAATGAGTCAGCCCAGGGGCTTTGGGCTCATTTGGGCAGGCTGAGTACTACCTTCGCTCCCTAATTTACTTACATGAGCGTCATCTCATGTTTGTCTGAGTCATTAGGGTGTTTCAAGAGCTCCCATTCCAATCCCATGTTGAAACCCCACTTGTGTAGGGCAGCAGGTCCTTCCTGCCCCAACCCAGAACAGTCTTGGGGAGGGCAAAATTTATGAAGATCACTCAGTGATCCCCCCACAGGCAGCAATGCAGTCGGGGTGCAAACCCCCTTCTGTAGTTGATGCCTGTTTCATGGCCGCTTTCTCCCACCCACCACCACCCTCGCCGTTCCCAGAGACCCACATAAAAGCAGTAATAGCACTGTCGGGGTATACAAAGTAAAAGATGACTCACTGCTAAGCCTTTGCTCCCACCTTCGGGAGGCAAACAGATAGAGAGTAATCTCCTGGGGAAGGGGGGTGGAATTTAAGTCAGACTGATTTTTTTTTCTGAAAACCTTTCATTTAGTCTAAACAACCAGCTTGGGATGTTGGCACTTGCCTTTTAAATTAAGCATGCTTTTCTGGGTGCGATTCACCCGGGATAGCAACGGCTGGAGCCAGTTTCTGGTCATTGGAGTGGAAACAGCCCCAGATCCCTGCAATAAAATGAGCTTGAGCTACAGGAATTGCTTTGGAGGGTCTGCACTGGCTAATGGGTAGCATGGGAAGAAAGAGCCAGGGAATGGTGCTAGTTTGCAAGCGGGCTATGTGATCTGCATGAGGCCACTGCAGAAAGCTGGGATGAAGACCGTGATTTCCATCATGGTTGGAGGGTTTTAGTGGTTATTCTCATCCTGTGGGCTGCTCTTTCCCCCGTTACTAGAATGTGCCCTCTGGTTACCAAACATACCAGTGACCTACTGGTCCCCGTGACCTACCTCTCTCTGGCCACCAGCTTCTAGTACCAGGATTGATCCTATGATGCTTTTGCAAGACCATCTGGTGGGGGTAAGAGCTTCATAAGCTCTTAAGCCCAGAGGGTAGATAAAGCTCCCTTACAGGCAGCAGCATCTCTGCACCCCAAACCCAGCTGCCCCAGGTACGGGGAAGCCTACAACTGTGGGGTGGGAGGTGGAGGTACAGGAGACTGCAAGAGACCAAACACAATGAGCTGTGGAGTATAAATACTTTTTTGGTTGAATCTGATTGCGCTCTACCCTGCTTCAGCATTTGATGCCTGCCTGGGAAAGCACTCACTGTTGCCACACATTTACCCAAAAAGCAACTGGTTTCTCACCTGCCTCTTGTCTGGCACAGACTGTGGGGACCCAGCCTCCCAGACACAGCCTTTTATTTATAATACAAGCTGCTCCAAGACTCTCACAGAGACAACCCCTTCCTCCACAGGCTTTTTCTGAACTCCACTGCCTTGCTGTCATTTGTGACTTTGTCAGGAAGGTAAAACAAAACGTGCAAGCCAGGATCCCAGATGGACCAGGGAAGGACAGCAGTGAGATGAAGCTAGGGACCTGCTGCCTTGAGCAGGTTTCCTGCAGCAAAGTGCTGCTGTGTTGGACCTTGCTGTGCCCTGGCAAGTGGCTGAGCAGGGTGCATGTGCTGGAGCCCTTGTATCTGCTGGGCTGCCCAGAGGATACGCTCTTTGTCGTTCAAATATAGTCAAATAAAATGGTTTGCAGCACAAGTTGCAGAGGCACGCTGTGGTAGTCAAGGGGAAGGGCATTGCGCCAGAGCTTCCACCACTCTGAGCAATGAAGTTGTCTTCTGCTTCTGCACCACCCATCAGGTGTTGTCAAAAAGAGAATTTGTATTAGTACATGTGGAGGATAGTACAGACTTAAGACTGACTTTAGAGGGCTGATCATCTCTAAAATGAATTTGCTGACAGCTTGGTCATTCTTGCTGACTTGGATCTAATAATAGTAGAAGTCCGAAGGAATCACTGCTTGAACCATTTTGCATTGACTTTTTCCCCCTATTCCTTCTCTGAACCCATCACAGGTTTTGCTATCCCAGCTGAAGGCTTCCCAGAACTGTTTTGCTGTGTATGAGACAGGCTCAGGTTTTGAAGGAGTCAGCCACAACACAAGCAAGTGCTGGTTCTCCTCTCAAATTTATTTTGAGTAACTATAAACTGGAAATACCAGGTTGTTTTGGGTCAAGGCATCTCCATCTAAAAGCTGGGACCAACTAATAGCACGTGACATTGGTGAGACGGAGAGTATCTTCTGCTGCAGAGCTGCATGAAATTTCTCCTGACCTGGGAGGAATATTTAATTGGAAAGTGAGTGCAAGGAGGAGGGAACATTTCCTTCATTTATTCCTGGATTTATTCTCCTCATTTGATCCTGGCTTTCAGAATGGGCTATTTTCTAGCTGAGATCTTCTGCTGCCCTTGGCTTTGCCCTCATCTGTGCACTGCAGAGGAGCCCCTCACAGAAATAGCATCACTCTCCAGTGGCTCCCCACCCTGCCACTGCCAGCCCTACATCTTTCCATTTCATCTCAAGGGATGAAACAGAAAGAGGAACAATGGGTTTGAAGTGCCAGCAAGAGCATCAGGCATATGGTAAGCATCAGACACAGGTTTTGAGTGGAGAAAGAGGGCCTTTCTACATGCTGTGGCCTCCCAGAGTAAGCACCTGATGTTGGGGTGAGCAACCAGGTCTCACTGAACAAGGGTCATCTCCCTTTGATTCATACTATACAAATATTTGGTGTTGACAGCTGAAATATCCCACCTTCTAGACATTAAATCTCATAAGGCATTTGGCCACTAGGCACTATGAGGACTCTTCTCACAACCACCATTGTGGTTACAACCGAGTCTCGCTCAACCTTTTTTTCAAATAAGAGCAAACTTCCTTGCTCTCCAGTAGAAAGGCAGGTTTCAGGCAGATCAGGTCATTCCTGCTGTTCTTTTCTGCTTCTTCCCTCAGCTCTCTTTCATCCCTGATGTATTTAGTGGTGAAAATGTGTCCCATTGTCTTTTATCAGGCTTGCAATAGACTTTGCATGCAGTGTTAATCAGCCCGTGGTTTGTTTACCGTGCGCAACACCTTCCTAACACTCAGCGCTATGCTTTCCCTACCTAACCTCATTCTGCAAGTGATTTGATGACATTTATTTCATTCACATAAGAATCCCCTCATGATCTTGTCTTAACACAATCCCAGAGACATCCGGCTTCGTTTACATTACCCTCTTTAGTTATTGTTCAGCTCAGAGACAAGTTGCAAAATTGCCCATTGGTGATTAAATTGCCTTCATTTAAAAACCTGGGGAATCCACACAGTTAGGAGGGAATCAGGCATGATTCTTCAATGACGTGCATTCGGGAAACTAATTATATTTCTATTATTGTATGTGAGTGGAGAGGCCTGGCCACCACTGAGGCATTTCATGGAGAATAATTTAGACCTTTTTCCTAGTGTAAGAAACTGTTATAGATATTGCCAGTTTTTAAGTCTTTGATTCACTAAAGTTATAGAAATTAGCTGTGTGTGCTTTGTTTGGCCTAAATTCAAACTAAGCTCTGCCTAAAATGTTTTGCCTCTTGACTCCAGCATCAGTGTGAGGCACAAGGACTGAGCTGGTGTTGGGATGGAGGTATGAATTGCTTTGGAAATAAAGTGATATGGGTGAATTTCAGTTGACAGCTTAGAGCAGGATCTGCAAAATTAAGACTAAGAGGCTCGAGCTTGTCCCTCGCTATGGATCCTCATCTTTATCTCATCCAGTACCCGAGGTCTCCAAAGGTGTTCTTGGCAGTTCCATTTTCCCTTCCTCTCACAGCTGAGCATCACCAGGCTGGCAGCTGAGCCAGGACAAACCTTTGTTTCAGTGCCCTATTACTCCAACCTTGGGTTTAGTACATTTTCTCGTCACTTTTCAAGCTGTCCCGATGCGTTCTGAAGCTCTGAGCACTCCCTCTGCTGGCTACAGCATCATTTCATAACCCTCATTAGGGCCTCATCCCCCGGGAGGAGATGCCGGCTGGGGTAATTGCTGTCCCCAACAGCAGAATAGCTGGTCGTAGCTATGTCACAGCCGAGGAGGAGGACTGCGATCCCATGAAATGTCTTGTGTGATGTGTGGGAGTGAGGATTTGAGCACCAGCCCTGTGGCAATGCTGGGTGGGGAAATGTCCCAGCTTTCAAACATTAATGTTTCCATTCAGGACATGTATCTTAGCTCTTCAGTACTTCAGTGCCAGGTAAGCCAGAAGAGCCCAGGGTCTTGTTGCACAGCACAGGCTCTTTGCAGCAAGAGGTTACTGCAGACCTAAACCTTGGTCTGCTCAAAAGGTGATTTTTTACTTGAAAACACAGGCCCATGTTACCTGAAACAGGCCATAGGTACATGCTACATCAGACAAAATATTGGGCAGGTAAAGGTTCCCCAGAGCATACAGAAAAGTGGTGCACTGCAAGGTAGCAAGTGAACTGGTGGTAAGGGTGCCCACGTGTAAGAGAGTCAGGCTGGCAGTTACAGCTTCAAGAGCCCAGAGTTTCAGAAAGGGAACCAAAATCTTCCTTGAAGAAATACCACCTTTAATAAAGAGCAGAGCAAGAGTAGCAGCAGCAACCCTCCTCCTCATCACTGCAGGTCAGTGGGCATGACAGCAAGGACTGGCACCACCGTTGGGAACTGCCTGTGGGTTGATGGGCAGTTTGCTTTCATTGCTCCAGCTGTCTCCTTGCTGCCCCAGCTCTGTTGGTCTCATGGCCTTGGTGAAAAGTCTTGCTCCAGCATCACATCTTCAGTGAGTCTGTATTTATCAGTCTTTTCCCCCTATTTTTGCTTGTCCTTGGTAGCCAGGCCACCTTTCCCTGCCCTAGACGGTGCTGCCAGGCAGCTGCAGGCAACGGGGCTCGATCCAGTTGTGGGTTGACCTGCGCTCCATCCCCTGGCAGCAGCTGGGACTGCAAGAGAGGCGAATGCTGTCGCAGGAATATGGCTTTAACAGATTCCCAACATTTTTGTGTTGCCCTGTATCAGTGACAGAGCCACGGATAATTGCTTTGCTCTGAACAGATAAGTGAAATATCAGGATGTTTTCCAGGCTGTGAGGACTGTGAAGCCAAATAAGAAAATATGGATTCCTCAGGAAAGGCTTCAGAAACAAAAATTGCACAGAGGCTAAAGGAAGAAATCAGGATGTAAAAGCATTTTTTGAGATGAAGAAGGCAGTGATGTGAGGTTAGCAAGGTCTAAGGCAAATAGCTTGAAAGCTGCTTTCAGTCTGTGTTCTTACATTTGAGGCACACCAAAACGTGGCAGTCAAAGCAACAGTTCCATGAGGTGAAGACAGGCAAGCATCTTGAGAATGATATCCAGGCTCTATAGTCAAAACCATAAAGGAAGAACAATCATGACGTCAGTGCTCAGTGCTGCTCAGTGCTTCTAGGGTGAGGTCAAGGATCTTGCAGGAGCAAAGGGGCTGCAGCTAAAAGAGTGCTTACTAAGAGGGACTTCAGCCTTTGGTGGCCCGTCCACATACTTGGCATAAGCCAAACTGAGCCAGATATCCCCTCCTAACTCCAGATACATGAGTGGAAGGGTGACCCCTCCCTGTCACTGCTCCCACATTGCAGAGAGGCATCCATGGTTTGATCAGGCCAAATGCACGTGGGTGTACAGGTATGCACATTGGACACCTGCCTCATAACACCTGCACTGAGACTAGGACTGAAAAACAACCTGTCTACATTCCATCAGAATTTGTGGGATCAGTTTTCTTTTCCTTATCTGGCATTGAAATTCATTGTTTCAGGACGATGTCAGCATTTGGAAAAATGTTTCGATTGCAGACATCCTGAAAAAGTAATTTCAGAAGTGGGAGAGGAGCATGCTGTGGTTTTCAACCTGGATGTGCTTTTACTAGGTCTAGTTTCACTGTGATTTCTCTCTCTTGCCACTGAAATCAGTGGAAGCCCAGGGGCCAAGACAACATTTATTTTGGATAAGTTTTTAAAACCTCCTCAAATAGGTAGGAAAAGCTTGAGCCTTGGATGTTCAAGATGTGCTGGCAGGCATGTCTGCAGAGCCAGGCCCCTGCTGGGTCCCAGCCTCTGAAGTGGGGGAGGTTTCTGATAAGGGGAAAAAAGAGTAGAATTTTTTCCATTGAAACTTCCACAGAATGGTTTATTGTCAGTGTAGGGTGGGTGGTGTCATTTGTATTTGATTTTCCGTTTTCTGATTAGAAAAGAGGAAGCTGCATTATTTTCTGAGAAAAAGTTACATTTCAGAAGCTGGCAGTTATGTAAAACACCCCCACTGCCAAAATCCAGCATTACAAAGGCCAAATGACAACAACATGGAAATCAAAGGCCAAATTTGCTTTTGTTATCCGTTTTCTTCCAATATCTGAAAACATTCATGGGAAATTTCGGTGTGAGCAACCACACACATCCTAGAGATCCTGGCAATCCTGGCACGTATCAGGCAGAAAAAAAAAAAAAGCACACCGGATTTTGGCTGTCTCTTCCAACAACAGAAAGGAGATTGGAGAACCTCATATGATTTTTCCCCCTTTAGCTGGCAGTCCTGAAGCCAGCTGGGGGTGGAAGGAAAAGATTGAGGCTCAGATCATTTCCTTGTGCTCTCCTATGAGCTTTCTTCACTTCCCTTTATTGTCCTGGATCTCATTATGCCTGCTTTGCTCAACAAGACTGGGGGGCATGTGAGAGCCAGCTAGGCACTGAGCTTGGACAACAACAGCCTCCTTCCTCTCCATGGCATGCAGGAATAATTCACCCAGAGACAATGTGCTGGCAATGATTTTCCTCAGCAATTTATAGCCTGACCTAAAGCTTTCTTCCTGCCCAGAATGAAAGAAGAAGGAAGAAGAGCTAATTTTTGTTCAAAATGGATGTCTTTGGTCAAGTTGGTCTAAATCAGAGAGAATCTGAGGTCTTAACACTGAATCTGCTCAGGGCATGTTTTCCAACTCAAGTATTGCTGCAAGCCAGTTATTAAGGAATCACTCTGCAGATAAGGGGAGAGGTTGTTAGCAGGTTTAAAATTTCCTTAAAAGCTGATAAGATGGTTAAAAAGAAATAAATCTCACGACATAGTTTGACTGTGTCTTAAAGTGAATCCATGAGTTCCCAGAGTAATAGAAAGTGCTCAATCTGTGGTTTCCCGGAAAGGAAATAATACAGTCAGATTAGCTGTGAGAAAGTGGCAGCTTTCCCTTCCTCTCTAGATAAGCTGGAGCACCGCAGCCATCCAGTCACTTGGAGGACAAGATCTGCCACCCAGTCACCAGGTACCCTAATGATTAGTGCCCTGCTGTGGCTCCCCTCCATTCCCATTTCTGTGAGCATTAATCCCCTTTCCTCAAAACTGGAGAAGTGTCCTTTTGGGTAAGGGTTTGTGCATGCAGCAAACAGGGGCAACTTTGGTCCTTTCTTTTCTAGGCAGCGTTAATAACTCAGCAGCCCAAAGAATTTGTCTTGCAATTCCCTCTGTGGCTCAGCTTTCTACTCTCTCTTCAAGCATCATGAATGAACCGAAGCCTTTATTTGCATTCTCTTCAAATTGCCCTCTAATGCTAGTATGAGACCTTTGGAAGTTTTTCTCAAGAGAAGCAGATCCGAGACGTTTTAGCCAGGCATGATGCCCCTCCACTACTGCAAAAAATCATTTCAAAGCAACTGCTGAGTCGCAGTAAAGGGGATTGATCTTCCCAAAGACCACAGTGCAAAGCCTGGCAAGAGGAGGAGCAGGGAGGCAGGTCAATGGATGTAGCATTCCCTGTCCTTGAGTCATTTCTGTAGCAATTCATAAGATCTGTAATCTCCAAAACATGTCTGAGAGCAGGAAAATGCCTGGAAAGGTCACAGGGCTTTGAGGGGGACTGTATAAAGAAATCCCATCCTGGACTACTATTAAGGACACTGTTAAAGACACTCATTCTCAGGTTTGGGTGGGGTGCTAAAGCTGTCCAGGCTGCCACAGCACAAAGTCAGCAAGCCAGCAGCTTGACATTTGCAAGTCAAGGAGCCATGTGCTCCAGTGTGGAAAGTGCATAGAGTTGCCTTCAGGATTCCTTTCCTGAAGTCCCAGAAAAAGGGGGGAAAGTACCTTTATTCTCCTTTGCCTTCACGTTACTGCAGCTTTTAAAAAGGGAAGATCTGGCCCTTTATGTTATTTTTAGTTCTGGAAAGTGTAGACTTTTTCTTTATAGGCTTTCAACAGCATTAAAATTGATACAGTATTTTCTCCTGCACCTAAGAAGAGCAGTGTAATTCACTGTATGCCATTTGTCTCCAGGACAGCTCTTGCTTTGTGAAGAAAGAGAGCAACAGCCACCTACATGTGCTCTGCAGCGAGCTCAGACAGCTTGGGTCCCTAAAGTAGACATGGGATCATCTGTCCCTCCCTGACCTTGGTGGTCACCACTCCCTCCTCTTCTTCTTCTCTTCTTCATCAAGAGACCTTCTGGCTCCTTTTCACAGGCGACATAAGGGTGGGAGAATGATGGGGAATTTCCACCATGGTCCTTTCTGCTTCTCATCCTTCTCTCTTCTGCTCCAGACCAGGTAATCACCAGCTGGGTCCCCACTGTGTCCAGACCCCCATCTCACCTGTCATCCAAACCTGCTGAGAAATCATCATATTGCATCATGAGCTGGGTAAGACAGGATGGTCCTGCCCCATCTTAAGATTTCAGAAGAATTCCCACTCTCTGATTGCTAAAACCTTCTGCAGTCCTAATTGAAAGCATTCAGGAAAAGCAAACAAACAGAAGATCAGACCAGACAATTGCAGAGGACAGGAATGAGTTGGGCATTTATGAAGAGCTGTCTTCACCCGAACGTCACTGCCAGGGCAGGAGTACCAGCAGATAGTCAGGTCTGGAGAGAACCAGGAACCACCACAGTTGTGTGAGCTTTGTTGTGCTGAAAATGACCGCTGGTTCCTTTGGTTCTGAACACATGTATGCTCACTTTGCAATGCAAGATGCAGATCTGCTGAGGACTCTAGACTGCTCTGGTCTGTGCCTTTCCTTGGCATAACCAGTGTGCCCACTTCCTAAAGAAGCCAGAGGAATCTCACAGACTTGGCTATATTCCTTTTTTTCCAGCTGTTTTAATCACCATCATGCAGCACTTTGAGAAGTGCTAGTTTGAGTCTGACAGTCAAGTACTCAAGGCTCCTCCTACATCACCTCTTTCTTTTCAGTGTTCATAATTCCAACCTTTCCCATCAGCAGACCTGTACAATAGATACAGATGAAAACCTCATATTTGAAGTAGAAACTTTCAGTCTTGTTCCAGAAGACCTCCTCTGCTCACTTGTTTTCCATGGACCCCTAACTCTGCACGCAAGGCCTTGATCCCAGGTGATGCAGGACAAGTCTATGTGACTCCAACAAGTCCCAGGTTTTCACCTGTGGAGGAGAACACATCTTTTGGAAGTGCTTTCCCTTCAAAACATGCAAGCAGACCTGAACCGCTGCCTTTGGGATCAGCATGATGTCTCCTTGGGATGGATGAATGGATGGGATTGCTATGCCTGAATATCTTGGTGGCCTTACAATGAGCAATAACTCTGCTATTTTTACTGCAGTAACATCTGTCCTGATCTCATGGGGCAGCAGGACAAGTATGGCAATTGCTTCTAGGCAGTCCCCTTTAGAAGCAACTGGAGCTATATGCTATGAGGTTTGATGGGAGCCAACTGGCTCAGAAATGGCTTTCCATGTTTTCATAACCATAAGATTTTGTCCTGAGGCTACTTGTCACATTTGCAAGTTGTGCTGCTGGGATTACTCAGCAGGGCTCAGGGGAAAGGGTGATGAAAAGGGAAGGAGGGATGGTCAGGGGGAGCAGGACTATCTGATCAGCACTCTTGTGGCACCTGAACGAGGAGGCCCCTGTCTTGAGCTCTTGGATGTATCAAGGGAACTTGTATGGAAGGTCACCACAGGGAATCGGAAGTACTATCTGATTTTACTTTTTAGGTCTATATCATATTTTCAGCAGCTCCTCCAGCTGCTCTTCCAGCCTTTCAATTTGTAGTGATTTGGCCAGTTTTGTGCTTATGATAGGAGTGGGACTAAAGCCTCCTGGCAGGGATGAGATGAGCTTCCATCTCTGAGGCTCCACTGGAAGCAGTTAGAACTGGTTTGGGAAAAGAGGCTGTTACAACAACAGCCTGACCTCACACTAGCTTTCAAAGTCTGCCACCAGCAAAATGCAGTCCTGGCCACTGCTGTCACTTCTTCCAGGTTGAGCCCATCCCACGAGGACCTCCTGCATGACTTTCATCAGACTGGTATGAGAGTCCCTCGACAGAGGTAACGCGACCTTTTGCTATACTCTGTGCCACTCCACCCAGCTGGCATTGCTATGGCAGCTTTTCCTCTCAGAAAGTGGCAATTTTTGGGCCAGATACTTCAAAGAGGTTTGGAGCAACAGGAGCAGGGATACTGCCCAGCATGTGGCAAACAGACTCAAAACTCCTTTTGGATTAAATCCACTTTCAGTACATGTCTTGTCATGTACTTGTGAACGACAAGCACATCCCACAGCTGAGACTCTGCCTTAGCCTCCCACAAGCAGAAGGGGGAACTGGACACACTTTCGGAATTGGCCAAGCTAATCCATGATTTTTCTGAGTACAATTAGTAGGTGACTTAATTCTTTGTTTAATCTATACTGTTTTCATTATGTCGCTGAGGAAGTTTAGTCTCTCAGCTGCCTGGCTATATTTGGGCTATGAACAGCGGGAAGTTTATCAGCATGATATTGTCACAGATATTCCCCTGTAATATTTCCCTAGCACGGCAAGTCGTGTTCAAACTTCTCTGCATTCTCCCTCTCATCCTCCAAGCAATGGGCATACTGGATGCTCAGCATACCTGCTCTGATGCTGCATAATACCCCTCCTCCTTCCTTCCCATGGAGTTCATTTCACAGAATATTCTGAGTTGGAAGGGACACACAAGGATCACTGAGTCCAACTCTTAACTGAGTGGCCCATAGGGGGATCAAACCCACAACCTTTATGTTATTAATGCCATGCTCTAGCCAACTGAGCCAATCTCAGGGTTGTATGGCAGAAGGATAGTGTGAAGTGATGGCTCCAGGACCTTTTAAAACTGCGTTACCCAGGCATGGACACTGACACCCTGAAATAGACATCAGTGTCTCCTCCCCAAGATGTGGACACATGAACCAGCACAGTCCTTCCAATAGGTCACAACATTTATTCAGTTGCTTTGAAGGTGCAGTAGCGTAAGTGCGTGTTTCTACCCATAGCCCACAAGCTCCCCACCACTGGCCCTGCCACTAGTTGCAGTAGTTTTCAAGTTGGTAGAGGGAACACGTGTTGTGGCAGCATTGCTCAACGATCCCTCGCTTCACTTTCTCAAATTCTTCCTGCTGGAAAGGCAGCTCTCCCACCTCACCATGCAAGGGACTGCTCACTGCCAGGGAAGAAAAAGAGAAGTTGTAGGACATCACACAGCATCAGCCTTGGCTGTTGAACCCTGCAGACACCCCCTTAGCAGACACTAGATTTTTAAGCGAGAATTGGTTAAAAAATGGGAAGTTACAAATATTTCTCCAGGTTGATTGTGCTTGGAGCACCTTTAGACTCCGTGTTTCCTCTCCCAAAATAATCCTATGGTGTTCGGAACGTGCTAAGATGGGTGGATATCAGCAGTGTGAAGGACAAAGGAATACAGGGGTTTTATTGAAGAAGGTGTGTGGAGAAGAAGAGAAAGCCTGTATCCTCCCTGGAATGAGCAGACAGTACATAAGATGATAAAATGGAATAGTCTGCTCTAGAGAAGTGATTTGTTTGGGACTGCAGCCCCTCTTAGGCAGTTGCCCACTCTTGTGGGAGCTTGGGCAGACAACTGGGATGTCCATGGGATTGCAAGGGCAATCCTGAGTTGCATAGTCCTGAGGTGCATTTCCCAGTGTTTTCTGAACAGCCTTCTCGAGTTGGCTGCCTGGGTATAGCCCCGAGCCAATGGTAAAAGCATTTGTGTGTATATGTTCACAGCTGGAGGTAGGATTTTAGAAGCAATGATAAATTAGGGTATTTGGACACAGATAAAACTTAACAGAATGTCTCATTTCCTGGTGAGAACTTGAAAACTTGTGTGCAGATCTGTTCAGGTTTTAGTTGCACAATGAAAATATGGAAAATGGCAAATAAATCAGTGATTGTTTTTTTTTTCCTGCAGGATGAAAAGAACCCCTAACAACAAAGAGAAAATGCCTGGAAAGAGAGGATGAGATGTGGTTTCTAGGGCAATATGAAAGTACAGCACAAGATACAAAATCCCCAAGCTCCCAAAGCGTGATGCAATGAACAAGGCACAAGAGTAACATGAAATCATTATGCTTATGGACTAGGAGGGAAGATTAGGAAAGATTTGGTCTAACATTAAGTAGGAGAGGAAATAGCTAGTCAATGCTTTGTGATTTATTTGTCTTCATCTTTCAAGCCAGCTGTGAGCAGACTGTAAACACAACTAATTTGTGTGACAAAGAGATGGTGGCTCAGGCAGAAGTCCTGGAAAAAGAGGTAGAAAGTGCTCAAATACATGAAATCTGTCTGGCATGATGAAATTTTCTGTATTTAGGGAATTTGGCCAATGAAACTTCCAATCCCTTTATGGTGGTCTTCAGAAATAAATAATCAGAGAATGAAGAAAATAACACCTGAGTTAGCCATTCTAAACAAATCATGGCAAACCCACTGCTATGACCTTACCATGTTTCACCTTACAAAGATTTCTTAGACTAATTCACATAATGGTTACATACACAGGAGTGGGAATTGGATATGAATGATAACAGTATGTGATGGGAAGAGAAATGGTGGGAGAGAGGTATTGTTGTCAAGGGAGGTTAAGTAGCATTCTATCTTGAAATGAGAGGTTTGAAACTGATATGATTTGGAAGGAGTCTTCATTATTCTGCTTGGAAGACAGAATAAAGATTGTGCTTGCTGAGTTTATAGAGGAGCCGAGTTTATAGAGGAGCCAGAGTTGAGGAGACACAGGTACCCATATTCAGGAGAGACATCACCCTTGCATTACAACTGAAACTTTACAGATACTGGCCCTACCTAGATACAAACATGTTGAAGGGCAGCTCTCTGGACTGCCTCATCCCACCTGCATTGCGATACAGACACCAAGTGCTGGACCAGGGACAATGATCCCGCACAGCAGGGTCTGCTGCCATGGCCGTTTTCTCCTGACTCCTGACTCTGGCACTCATCAGTAGGTCAGGAATCCCAAAGAAGAAAACTAAAGCAGCTCCACCAGCATTTTGCCACCATAGAATAAGAGAGGTTTTTACGCATGTACTAGGCAAGCATGGGTAAGGAATAGAATGGGGACAACTGATCCTGTCTTGGGGTAAAAGGAGGCTTCTTGAGTTCCTTCCACCTTTATTTTCTATGAATACTCCCAGGCTGGTGTACTGACCACATAAAAAATTAGACAAGTTTGAGCTTTCAGACACAATTCCTTTTGCCTCATAAATCCTCTTCCCTGCCTGCCCTCTCATCTGCCTTTTTAACCCAAAGAGCTTTTCACGCTTTTCACTGGCAAAGTGATGTTGTTGGTATGCTAAAGGTATTCCTGGCACTCCCCATCAAGGACATTCCTGGTGTCACTGTCAAAGATAAGTGGTTGTCATATTTCACATCACATAGGATATGATTGCTTTCATGGTCAGCCTGACTTACCTAAAGGCTGCTCAACATCCCGTCGGGCTTTGGGGTAGTAGAAGAAACCCCGCTCCCCACACACCAGGTAGAGAGCCTCCACCAAGTGGGAGCCACAGAGGTGCTGGTTGGCAGCCGCATGGCTGGTCCCAGGTCCGTAAAGAGCAAGAAGGGCCAGAAGAGGGAGCGATCGGATCCAGAGAGTCATGGTGAGCAGGGTGAAGCCTAGGGTTAAGAGGCAGAAGAAGGTCTAGGAGATAAAAATAGGTTTTAATCAAGTATCTTATGTCTTTCAGCTCCTTTGGCATGGAAATGAGACCAAAATAGGAGATAGACCTTCTAAAGACGCAGTAGTTTGAGAGGGAAGGAGAACTTTCTGTATTAGGCTTTACAGGTCACAGAAAATGACTAATGATTATAATCATAAATCTATCTCCATCCACATGCTTACATCAGACTTCATCTTCCTACTGTCTTGCCTCAAAAGGCCAAACCATCCTACCAAGCCCTGTAAAATACATGTCCAGAAGAGCCAAGGTCAGCAGACACTTTCAGGGGAAAAGCCCTCTCTGTCAAGTCTGAAAGGTCTGTAATTTATGATGATGGCCTAAAAACAGTACAACATGCTCAAAGGCCTGAGGAAACCTCATTTTCTTGGGCCAGCGAGACAGCACTTGTCAGCACCTGCTACATCAGCATAAGAAAACAGCTCTGCAAAACAGGTAGATGCTAAAGGGGAGACAATTAGACTTACCCAAAGATGTGGCAGCAAGAGGTGTAGAGACGTTTGCTCTGAGAGACGAAGATGGTTGGTAGTAACAACCCCATTCACTCTTTCCCATATTTATATGCTTTACATTAGCCCGAGTGACACAGTAGCTGGCACAAGCCCCACCTCCTTGACGACACTCTTGCCAAAATTTGTGCTACTTGTGCAAATTAATTTTTCTCTATGTAGCTTCCATAAGTCTTTATGGATTTTAAGACAGAAGCAATAGTTTGCAGTTTCCATCTCATTTAGTTGGATCTGTTTTTGCTTCCCTGAAGCTCTGTCCTGAGCCATCAGTGACCCTTTTAACAGGAGATAATGGTGCTATTACAGCTGCAATTATTACTAATGACACTAATGCTGACAATAGACACTGTTGGCATTGAGGTGACTCAACAGCTGTTTCTAAAGTGTAAAATTAAAAGCAAACATATTAATCTGTTTGATTTATATCACCTTGGAAAGTATGTAGCAATGGGACCAAGTTGTTGGTGAAATCATGCTACTGTCAGGTGTTAGAAGAAGGAAAACACATTATTGTGTTGAGGCTATCTGTGGCCCCACTCACTGGCCATGCAGTGCACAGCAGAAGACACGTGTACACAGCTTGGGCCGGGGGAGGAACAACATCTACATTTTGCAGGAGACCTTAGGTCATCATTTTGGCTAAGCTCAGGGCCAGAGTCTGAGTATCTGAAATTGTGTATGTGGGAAAAAAAAAAAAGCTTTTCCCCCTTCTCTCAATGAGAGGCAGGTCCCCTCCTTCACCTACCCCTTCAAATTCCTTCTTGGGGTTTGACTGAGAAACCACTCAGTCTCTGCCATTTGCAGGTGAGAGTTCTGAACATCTTAGATCTTTTCTCTGGGGATCTGCCCAAAATTGTCTTTAACATCAAGGAACATTTCTGATAAATCACAGTGAAAACCAGAAGAAACCTGATTATGTCCATTCACGCTTGTATGTTTGCTTTTAATAGGAGATGGTGGGTGAGAAGTGGTCCACTGGCTTTTATGTGTCTGATTTTGGCAACAAATCTCTCTCTCTTTTTCACAACGTTATCCAACTTTTGGGTACCCTTGCGCTCAATATTTCTGCCACCAATACAAGAAAGCTTGTACATTTTTCTGCTTGAAATCTACTTTCTTTTTCTTTTCTTTTTTTTTTTCTTCCTGAAAAGGCCCATTTAAAATACTTGGGATGAGATCATCTTCAATCTTCCCATTGCTCTAAATTTTAAGATGACAAATGCTCAGTATCACTAAGTAGAAAACATTTTCATCTGTTTTAACTCTGTTGCTTGTTTAACTTAGAATAAGCCTGATCCTTCATACACAGAATAAATCAGAAGGAAGTTCCCCAAAATCACCACAGTGTCTTGAGACTCAAATCAGACCTGTGATTTCTTGAGTAGCCAAAGCAATTCCATCCATCAACACCTAGGAGGTAGGAAGTCCCATATGCCGTTGTCGTGGCTTTGTATGTGAAGTATCATATGTTTGCTAAATAACTGTGATTGCAAAAAGGCTAGTGAGATGCACTAAATCTCTAATGAGCACTGAGGGTGGGGGCCCATTTGCTCAAATGGATGCAAGACAAGGTTATCAGTTACATCCTTGGCCTTGTAGGTCTTTCAGCCTCCTTCTAATAAATCCAAGTTGTGATGCCCAACTACAGTTAATAGCATTTCTGCACAATGTGTAACACTATCTTTGTCTCTCTTCCCCTCAAAAAATAGACTGGATGTACTTGAATGACCTAGTGGTATATCCATGAAGAGGAGCTCAGGTTTCAGCAAGCTATGAGTTCAGGGAATTCATTTAGACCTTCCTTCTACTGGGAAAAGATGAGGCATTAGCAGTTACATAGGATAAAACTTGGCATTTCACCGCACTTGAAGTAGGCTGTCAAAGTCAGGAGCAGAAGTCCTGTGTGGCTCATGCTTTCTCCAGAGCAGGGAACTTGCACCCAGCATCTCACACAAAGAGGACAAATTGCTGAATTACCCTACAGATCCCCCTGGCAATCATTTTCCTACGGTCATCACACTGCTTGAGGTTCAGTGGACCTCAGTCCAGTGATTGCCTTGGAAAGGCTCTGGATCAGGGTGTTCCCCAGTTTAATCATGTGCTGAGATTTGCCATTTAGGGTTTTCCTTCTTCCGCTTTTGAATGTTACCTGAGCTCACCTGAACTCATGTTTTATTGACAGAGGGACTTTGTAAAAATGCTTCTTTATCCACTATCACCTCCCTTCTAGGCAGCTTCACTGCTGGACTCTCCCCTTTCCCTGTGATTTGCAGCACTGATGCAGTAAAAAAAAGCTGTGTTGTATTGTTTTGGTAGTGCCATGTTATTAGTCTGTTGTTTCTCTTACTCTTGGCTAACCAAATCCTGGAGTTAGCTTCAAAAAGCTCATGGCATTTCTGCAGCATGCCACAGCAGGGAAAGGGCTGACTGTACCCGAGCATTCAGGAATTCCTCTTGGCTCGCTGTAGTTTGGGTACAGAAATAAGCCAGAAGATTTATTGGAAGGAAAAAAAGATACCATGCTCTGAGAGATATTTCAATCTTCAGCACAAGCCAATTTTTTTTTTACAAAAGTTTCCTACTATGATTTTTTCCCCTTCCAAAATATGATCACTTTGATTATTTATTGGAAAACGTATTTTCTTACCATAAATGGTCCTTTGGAACATGTAAAATGCTAGCAGTGATATAAATGGATATAAACTGGATATAAACCGCGGAAAGTTTTGTCTTAGAGGGAAAGCTCCCATGTCAGCAGCGAACTGAGAGAGGGGGCCAACAGGGGAGTCAGTTTCTAGATGGAAAAGCGTTTCCTACTCAGAAATCTCAGCTCACTTTTTCCAGGTTGGGTTTTCCATATGATTTTCTTGTGATTTGGCAGTGACGAGCGAAGCGCTCATCTGTTGTTTCAGCTATACATGCCTCCTTCAACCCCTGCAGATCCTCAGGTCCACATTGGGCTCATTTGGCTCAAGGGTGGGAGCGGCTGGGTGGGAGTGGGTTGTCCCTACCTTTCATACTAAACCATCTCCAGACGTGACTCAAAGCCACCTTCTTCCCTCACACCCCTCCTCCCTGACCCGGAGCAGTTGCATCAGTGGGAACAAGGTTTAGGCAATCCCCAGTGTCATGTAATCAAGTTTTACAGTCCATTGCCAGCACAATAAAATCTTTACTACTGTAGATGTCTTGCATTTTCAAACCCTGTCCTGAAAAAATAACAAGCCCGTTAGAGGGGAGCGAGATAACAATTACAAGTTTGTGCAATCTTTAGTGACAGCAAAGGTCAGGTTACAGGTGAGTTCCTAGAGAGCACCCAGGGACCCCAAGATGCCACCCACATCCCCATATCTGCTCTGATGTTCAGCAGACACCACCAGGACTGTTCATCCTATGCCTGCATATGCACTGCCCTAACATGTATAGGAGGGAGCCACACAGCAGTGATTGCATGGCTCCTCACCCCTGGAGGGTGAATTCAGTGGTGTGAGAACCAAATAGACCCCATGCACAACTGTGCTCTACCATCAGCCTGCAAAACTATTGCCCTAGACACCCTGAGGGGTCTGCATTCCCAAGAGCAGCTTCTGTGGGTGACCAGCCCCTGGGAGTTGGCCCAGTATGGCCACTGGTAGACCCTGGGGATGTGTAGCTAGGACAATACATTCAAGCATGTGGGCCATTTGAGTTACAGAGGTATAGCTTTTCAGTCAGCACAGGAGAATGGGGACCCCTCCTAGGGTTCAGCAGTTGCTCCCTTCAGGCTTTGCTCCCCTCCTTAAGTGGGTTGCAGCCACAGCCAGTGGCATGGTATGGAGTGGTGAACCCAGTATCCTTGATGATCCTTGTCTCCATGTGGTTTCCAGCTGCTTTGCTCCCATTGGTGTGTCCAAGCACATGTGCAATGGCAGAGTGCAAGCACCCCACCAATGGCACCAGTGTGAGACGAAGGGCAGCACCGAGGAGGGCAATTAATCCTGGGAATACTTGGAACCAAATCCTGCAATGCCTGTGAAGGTATGTGGCAACTGGGGCAGCCAACGTGGCCTCAGGGGGGAGAGAAGGCTGCTATAGCAAAAGGTGAGGCTTCGGTTTATCTGCAGTCAACACAATGAGAGATGCCCTTGCTTCAAATGAGGCATTACGCAAGCAGACAAGGGTGATGCTCATTGGGATACAAGTAATCTCAGCTGCTTCTATAAACTAATCTGTGTGGCTGCCTGGGTGCAGGGCATGTGAGCTGTCCCCATTGCCCCACCGGCCATCAGGCTCAAGGGACATGCTCCTGCCAGACTGGATTTCACAATTGTCCAGGCTCTGGCAGGCCAGGGATTTTATCCTGCTGCTTAGAGCCAAAAGATAGATTCATAAAACTAAGGGTGTATCCCAAAACCCAGTGTAACCAACCAGATCTGACCCATCAGGTTCCATCACCTCTGGGTTACCTGTGAAGAGCAGAGAGGGTTGTGAGTGGAGTCACATCTCTGGAGATACAATTTATTGGTAGAAGATTCTCCAGGAAGCAATTCCAAAGAGCCAGTAGCTTTCATTAGAGAACAAGGGAGATTCCCAGATGTGCTGCAACTCTTAGTACACCCTCCTACCCCTTCTGAGCACATCAAGCTTCTTAGCAGGAAAATTCTGACCTTAGGCAAGCCCAGCTCACCAGAGACCACAGAACTTGCAAATTAGTTTGGCTGTGCCTTGTACAAGGCCCCCTGGCCTCTGCAGTCTCAAGCCTTTACAGAGTACAGCTACCCAAGTAAACTAGATTATATTTGATGATCTCTAGAGTAAATCTCCCCAGTTCTTTCCTGTCCGCCTTGGGACTAGCATATGCAAGGTTATAAACAGAGATGGAAAAAAACAGCTAAGCTCATTTTAACACATGAAAATATTACTGGCCACGTATTTTTTGAGAAGAAGAAAATAGCACCTAAGAGCTGTTAATAGTTCCTAGGCACAGCTATTAGTAGACACATCAGAACAAATTAGTTTGTTTATCAATGAGCAGAAGATGAAATCTGTGGCTAGTAATGGCCCAAAAGTAATCCTTGGCGTAGATGGAGAAACATTAGAAGAGGTGATGACATCCTGCTAGAGGACAAGTACTGAGCAATAAAAGTAACAAATAACTTTCACAGAGTAGAGAAGCGCTGGAAAAGTAGCCTGATCAGCACCAATCTAAAAATACACATTTTCAGCAGTGATACCACATCTGTCCTTCGTGTCATCAAGTCCACAAGAACAGCCAGACAGGATCTTGACCCATTCCTCAAGAAACAGCCATGAGAGGGGCCATTCAGTCCATCAGGGAGTCTTCTCCAGTGTCCACAATTGTAGGCACTAAAGTCTCATGGTGCCACTGCCATGGATTCCTTGACCTGAAGAAACCTTTGGTAAAACAAAGGAGAAGATGTCCTGGTCCTTGGCCACAATGCTGGAAAGCATGGATAGGCTAACAGAGAGCAGCAGACATAGCAGAAAGTGATGGGTTCTATAACTGAATGCTATACACAGCCAAGGCAGCAAGCTGGTAATGAGAGAAATGCCAAAAAAAAAGGAAGGAAAGGTTTTTGCTGGCTCAAATTTTATTTGTCCCTGCTGTAAGGTGGTCTCCTTTCTTAAAAATAAAGTATTGTGCCACATATTTCTATGGGTTTTGCCACTCCTTATCTCTGCAGCTGGACATCTGCCCTGGTTTCCCTGACAATAAAATTGGGGGCTGCAAATGATACTCTAAGAGGGCATTGAAGAACAATGCAGTCATTGTCACACCACACTTTCAGCTGAGTTTAAATGTGAAGCTTTGAGAACCCATTTTCTAGAAGAAACTTTAAACCCCCTGTTCTGCTATTAGGGCCCTCTTGGAGATTTTGGCTAGGCCCTGATGCTGCTGCCCTGAAGCCCCACTTTCCTCCAGGACATCTGCAAGTGCTGCTTGCTCCTTTACCTTCGCTGGGGGCTTTGAGCTTTAGCACTTCAGGTTCCTTCAGCTGGGACCTGAGAGAGGAGCTGTGATTTTTTCCTCCTTCCCCTTCACTCCCACAGAATCATCCATGTGAGAATTGATGTTTCACCAATGGGCACAGCTCTGCACTAAAGGACCTTTCCTAACATGGCATCTGTCAGTAAATAAAACACAGCCCACCACTGATTGCCCCAAGGCATCCATCATCCTGGCGTTATTGCTGGCTACATTGGTCATTCCTCTCTCCTGAGATGCTCCACTGGAGCTGGGAGGCTGACCCCCTTGCTGCTTGTGGTTGGCTGGACCCCACTGTAGAGTGGTCTGATCCCCTGCCAAGACATGGGGACTCCCAGGTCTGACATCATTAATTATCACTGGGTAAGTGGATTGTTTTGAGCACTTAAAGCTACTTTAAGGATTTGGATGCACATAAGTAACCAGTACATAGGCTTTCCTATGGATTTCTAGACAAGGAGGTGTAAATCCTACTGATAAGGCTTGTTAGTGATAGGGGGCTGGGGAGGGGAAGGAGAGGGGGTGTTTGGAGCCAGGCACAGAGATCTCCAGGGGCCGGGAGGGTTAAGCTCACCACTGCAGCCCCCTCCTCGTGCTGGGGAGCCCCTGGCCAGGGGGAGGCACTGGGGTGCTGCTGGCAGTCGGGGTCAGGCTGATTTACAGCAGCAGAGGAACCGGGGCTGTTAATTCAAAGTTGCCGCTTATCGATGTTTAGAAAGCAAGCTCCGATCTGTTGGTTAGTGATTTGGCCTTTGCTGTAAATAGAGGGGCCCCGTGCTTTACTCTGACATTTTTGTCCTTATTATCTTGTCTCAGCCTCCGAGGGAGGTGGGAAAGTTATTTAAGGCTGACCTTAGTGGAAGAAAAATTAACAACTCCCTTACCCCACCCTGTTTTGCTCTCGTAGTCCAGGGTAACAACTGTTGCATTGAAGTATCTGTGCAAGATACTTAATCCACCACCATCCCTGAAAATACGTTTTAGATCAATTCACCCTGCTGTGCCCAGATAAAATAATCACAAAGACCAAGTAGAACTAATATCAGAAGTAAAAAAAAAACTGATTTTGTATCATTATCCCTCCAGGAAAATCAATGCAGATGGGTCCTGAACCCATCAGGCACTGGAAGTCACTACTTAGCTTGTCGAGTCTTGCATTGTTGCAGTTCAGGTCTCATTTAAATCTGTGTATCATGAGTTTGAAGAGCAGTTGCTCTATCACAAGATAAATCTCTGAACATCACATACAGAAACACGTGACAGTGGCTGGTTGGAGCTGTAGAGAGTTTTTTTGATTTGCAGAAATTTAGATTGAGACCCAAACCCTCTACAGCTCTAGAGTAGAGCATCTGCGGGATTTAGAAGAAGTCTGTATGGGTCTCATCCCTGTTTGGATGTGCATATCTTTTGTGAGGCTTGCTATGCAACAAGTCTATGAGTGCATGTGCTACAGCTGCTCCTGAATGATACGCACCTTATACACCATGTTCAAAGTGAATTAGTTGGTAGAGACACAAAGAAACCCTCCTTCATTTGGAGCACAGCATTTGCTAGACTGAAAACCATTTAATCTCCAAGCTCTTGTTTTATTGACATGCCACCACCAACCCTAACAGCTGCATAATGAGAGTGCTGCAAGGCTACAGTAGCATATCTGAGGTGCAGACACCTAGTGTTTTAAGTCTCTTACCTAATTTTTGCAAACCTCTCTATTCAGTAAAAAACAACAAAACCAGAACAAAACAAACAAAAAATCACAATCAAAAAAAAAAAATCTGATCAGTTTTCAAAACATTTTAGATACTTTCTGCTTTCAGCCAGAAAAATGTCAAAAGATCATCTTTCATCCTAGAAAACCTAGCATTTTTCCAAACATTGTAATGAACAAGTGTTGGGAAACTGAAAAAAAATTCCTTGCAGTGGAAAGTGCAGTACTCCTTCTGATCCGTAGGGAAAAAAAGAAGTCTGATTTCAGCTGGATTAGCAGTACGAATGACAGCTCAGGTCAGCCACAGCCTTATCCGAATCAATTTCCCTCTCCAGGGAGGCAGTGCGTGTGTGAGCACATACCTGCGGCTATAAGATTTGTAAATAATTGAGTTCTTCTGATCCATACCACCACTGCACAAGAAGAAAGATTTGGTCCTGAGGGGGCTGACAGAGGTTCAAGCCCCAGATCTGCCACTTAGACACTTCTTCCCAAAACTGTTTAGGCATGTAATTACTTTCCGGCTCTGTGCCTGGTCTGAGTCTCTGATTCTCTGGCTCCTTTTATCTGCCAGCTTTTTACAGGGACAAGAGTACTCCTCTACCTCCCAAGCGCATCATGAAGATGAATTCATTACAGCTGCAACGCGTTAATGAGCACAGTGAAGATACAGACTATCCTTATAAGTCCCAAATTAGGAAACTCCCTCTCGGAGGGGTGCCTGGGTGCATGGTCCAGATCAGTGCCGGCAATATATTTTTACACCTTTGTCCATGATTCTGGAGGGCATTTTAACCAGATTAAAAATCTGGCTTTCATGTAAAAGCTGAGCTTGCAATAGTGACTGGAATTATTTTCCTTAAAGATGACTCCAGAGTAGGACACACTTACATGGCATTGGGCGTATCTTCTGGTCTCTGAGGGTGCATTCCAATTCCTGGGCACGCTGTATCCCATTCATCACTCCTACATGGATGCAGGAGACACCTTAGGTCATCTAAAATAGTCCCTATGCTTAAGCAAGCAGGATCTACCCCTAATTACTCTCAGAAGGGTGTCCAACACAGCTCAAGGGGTAGCATAGACTGTTTGCACGCAAACCAGGCTATGTTAGCAGGCAGTGCATACACTGGCACCCCTACGTGGCCGACACCACTGGAACTGAATAGAAATAGTGGGAAATGCTGGGAGAGAATGCATGTAGTCAGTCCCCTGGTGTTTTACTACTTAGAGACCTCTCAACTACTGATTCATGCATAACTGCGCAATTGGTAACGTCCTGCCAAAGAAAGGCTTAGATCATCTTGTCTGCAAAGATGAGAGCATTTTCCACCTCCAAATAAACCTTTTGCATGAGCTCAAGTTGCAGATCTTCCGCCATAACGTGCTCCAGGTTGGATTTTGCACACTGCCTGTAGGCAAGGCAGCTGACTTGAACCTGGACAGCAGAAGAATGCAAGAGCCAAACTCAGGATGCTAGACCAGAAATATATTTTTTTATTCTTAATATCATGTCAGCAGCAGCACAATTCCGAAATGAAAAATAATTCTGTTTCATATTTCTTTACACAGAGAGACAGACAGACAGACAGATCATCCACAGCAGCAGCAGCAGCAGCAGCAGCAACAACAGCGAGACTGCTCATTGAGGCACTGGGACACGCACATACCAGAGGGTACAGTGGGGCCTGGCTCTGCAGAATGCTTTTCTCCTTTCTCCCTTGCCAGTCCATATTCCATCTATGGGAGAGTTTAACCTGAGCTGACCCATTACCTTGATTTCCTCAGTCACTTTTTATGGATCTTGGTGAATTCTAGGGAAATGCCATGCAGGCTCCAATGACCCACCCAAAGGACATGAGCTTGTGCTTAAGTCTAAGCAGCCACATAATCTATGAATCTGCTTCATTGTCAGGAAAAGGGAATTCATAACATTTTCTGGTGAAGTGTGTGACTGGGTAGATCCTCAAAGTCTTTATTTCTGAGTGATCTAAAAGCCAGGTTGGATGGAACTGTGAGTATACTGGTCTAGTGATAAGTGTCCCTGCCCATGGCAGGGGATTAGAACAAAGTTATCTTTAAGGTCCCTCCAGCCCAAACCATTCTATGATTCTGTGATCTCATTCAAGGCAACTTTACAACTCTAACCAGCCTTGTACACAATACTTAAGGGATACTTATGACAAAATTGAAAGCATTGGAAAAATCCAAGACAACTCAGGAAAAAGCCTAAAAACAAGAATACTGGAGGGCTACAGGAAATCTGAACAGTATCAGAGATTACAGCAAGAGCTGAGGGTGCCTCTCCAGCCCACAGGAAGCTGACGGGTGATAGAGACCAAGTGTTCCCTGATATAGGAGAGAAGATGAAACAAGATTGAAGGATACACTGACTCTAACAGTGGGACTACTACGGGAAGCAGCAATAACCCATACCAAGGCAACATCAAAATGTCAGCTGATTCAATGAGGAAATTAGGTTTTAAAAGGGTCTATCAAGTGACTTGAATAAGTTTGTTTTTAGAAAAGGAATACCATCTAGTGGTCCAAAAAGGCAGTAAGGACATGGAATGGCAATTAGAGAATCAGATGAATTTAGAAAAAGAGAAGGAAAAACTACAGAAGTAAAGAGACTGATTAACATATATAATGCAGTGATTTACCCTGGAGCAAGGGAGAGCTCAAAAGGGACCTGATCATAGTAAAATGCAAAGCTAAAATTAGGCACTTGCAAGAGCAGATTGGGATGCAAAAATTAAAAATAACTGCGGAGTTGCAGAAAGTGGTGGAGAGAACTGGATCAGGAGCCATCACAGGAATATGATTTCAAGGATGATATGGGCAAATGGGAAAAGAAAGAAAAGTTGAGAATAGCAGCATTTCCCACAAAGACTGCAAGTGCTGTCCCAGGGCAGGTGGGTATGGCAAATCAAACTGCTGTAGCTGTTAATTTAAAAAAAAAAAAATGACCCCAAGGCAGCTAAGCTGCAGACATAAAGCCACCGTAAGAACGCACAACACTGGAGAAACTGCTACACATTTGGAATTAAATGCGGATTAAGTGGTAAATTGATTAGAGCATGTGCTCCACCAGCTTTAATCCATCATATGTCAGGCATTTCCTTGTTGAATATTTAATCTTGCCATCATGGGCATTTAATCAAATTGCCCAGCAGAATGGTAAGACAAGGATGCCACTGACAGCATTACTAGCAGTCCATAAACTTGAAGAAGATGGAGAGTCTTTAATAAACTGATAGGGAGTTACTTGAATGTCGGCAGGGCATGATACCATGATACCAAACACCCTCTCCCAATGCAGCACAGGTATCTCCATTGTCCCTGGCAGCCCTGAGGCTGAGTCAGGCTCCTTGGACAGCAGATGTGTTAGCAGAGCTAGTGGCACAAACGCACCCCCATGATTCACACTAAGCTCCCATATGGCAAAATGCAGGGGAAGAAGCAATTTACAGAGCTGCCTTCACATTAAGAGACAAACAATATACTTCTACTTGTATCCCACAGGGCCAAGCACCTGTCCTGCTGCACAAGCTTGTGTTAGCAAAGTGTTTGAATGATGTATGCGGGGGACAAAGATGAGAAATCTTCTTATGTGATGATACTCAGGGAACTGATGTGATGATACTCAGGCAGCTACAGAAGAAGTAAAACAGAGAAGTAGCTGAGTTTTAGAATTAATAGACACAATGGGATTTAAATTCAATTTGAATATGGCACAATTAAAGCAACCCCAAATTAAATGCTTGGCAACTGGAACTGGTGAAACAAGAAGATAGAAAAATGTTGGATAGGTTAAGCTTTCTGTGAAAAAAAGGACTAAACAATCTCAACCCTGAAGAGTGCTGGGAGGATTTATTTCTTAGGGCAGTATATCTGTAACTGTGCTAGTATCTTATGGCAGAGTATCCATGCTTGCTAGAGCATCAGGGAAATAATAGAAAAAGAATCAAGAAGGGAGTTAGAGCAAAGACCAAGGCAGTGCTTTATCTGACGTGAAAGAAGCTGCTTGAAAAGCTTCTGCACTAAAATTCCCAGTCAAAGGAAAAGTATTCATAAGAATTTCAGCATGATCTGATACTGTGGAAGCAGTACTGTTACAGAGAAAGAGTGAAGGAAAATGGATACCAGTAGCATATGAGTCTTCTCTCCATGGCTGGACCAAATTTTCCATAGCCACAAGAAAACCTGGTTAGAGGTAGTCTGGGATGAGATGGTGTTCAAGGCTTTCCCCCTCGATAGTGCAGTTTCACCATGGTCTACTCATACTCTGCTTTCAAGCACAAAGAAAATAAATGGATATGAATGTGGATACCCCTTTAAAAGAAAGCATGAATAAACCAAAGGTACTGTACACTTATGGGAGTATGACATTTGGACAAAGAGGAAGAATAATCCAAGACAGTGCTATCAGTGGAATGAGGGAACAAGTAGTGAGGAAACTAGAGAAAAGATTATGCCAAGGATCTTACAGGCAGCCAGTAGAAGAGAAACCCTTCTACACAATATCTCTCTAGAGAAAGCTACTATGCTGATAATAGAACAAAATACTGAGTGCACAATAAGGAGAAGGGCAATGGCAAGCACATAATGGGACACCTATGAAGAAAAGAGTTTTATTTTAAAAGCTTAGAAGGAGTGTGGGAATTAAATATATGTAAGGGATGTTAAACAAATGGGAAGGCTAAAAGAAATACTGAGAAATTATTTAGTGAGCGAATAGATAAATTAACTCAGATTTTGTTTTCTGCAGTCCCAACTAGGTATCAGCTAAAAAAAAGAAAATAAAATGATTTCTGTGGGCAGCTAAGGGCAAGTTTTCTTAGACTGTCATAATGAGTTACATGAAGGAGTGAAGAGTACTCTGAAAAGAGTGCAAAGAGTTTGTATTTGGCCCCAAATGAAGCAAGAAACAGAGACCATAAATAAAAACCATGTAAGGTGTGCAATGATGCACCAGTGGATTAGTAAAAGAAAACTGCCAATTCTACTGTATTGGCTAAACTAAGGACTATGACAAATACTGCAAAGGGATCACACAGATAAACTGTCACAAACTAAAGAAGGGTGTCAGTATCCCTTTGCCACAATTAGTAGCTTTTCTGGATAGGTTGAGGCTCTTACACCTAATAGGAATACAACTAATCTAACTGTAACAATGTTGTGATGGAAAATGGTTCATAGGTATGGTACAGCAGCTGAGACACGATAAGATGAACAGTGGGGCAGGCTGGGAACAGGGAGGTTCTAAGTGAGGTAATTCAAGCCTTAATAAGTAGCCTGGAGATTAAGCAAGGACTGTATATACCCTACCACCTGCAATCCTCCAGACGATAGAAATAAATGAATCAGGCTATTAAAAATAGATTGAAGAAAATTGTAGGACAATTTCCAAAATGATGGGCTGAAAAGTTAACCTTGCTATTAGTAGCTTTAAGAACCAGTGGCAGATTAGAGACTGGTTTACTGGTTTTATTTCATTTGTATAGCCTATCCCATAGTGGCCCTATGTCTAAGACCCTAAAAATATTGTGGCAGGATAAAGAAGAAAACAATGCTTGGGTAGAAGAAGCAACAAGAGAAAAATGGGTAAAATAAGAAAGCAAGGATCCAATTCATATATGGCTTATGAAACAAGGGGCCAAGTAATGTATTTGAAATCAGATAAAAAGGGACAAGCCTTAGAGACAAAAATTAAAGGGGACCTATTACATTACTAACAGGATAAACCCTCTAAGATATTAAATAGATGAAGGCAATATTAAATACAAATGGGTTCATGTTTCTCAGATGACCCCCTAAGGGGCTAAAAAATTCTGGAATCTGTCATGAGTTTGTCAAGAACACAGACAGAGAAAATGCCCCAAACAGGAACCTCCAATGCCTGTGCAGCCTGAGCCCCTGTACTCACAGCCTGCCCCAGCACCTCTTCTCACACAAGCTGGGGGTGCAGGCTGCCTGGTGTTTACCTCCCACCTGTCTGCAGCAGATTTGTTTATAGGTTTGCAAACTAATAAGACTGGTTTATGCTGCAATTTTGGGTTATTTTCTATTTTTGTAGGACAACAGATTTTACTACAGATCCTCAAACAAGCAACAGCTGACAGAGTTGGGGACAGCAATGCAAACTCAGAGGCAAGGCAGAGGAGTGGAGGTCTCCTCCAGTTGCAAGGATTTCTAAATTGGTCTTTTTACAAATTGCATTAATTTCAAATATTTAACAAGGCAGATAATTACTGTGAAGTGCTTTGGAGATCTAGAGATGTTCACCTTCAGACCTTTAGGGTTCTGGAGGCCAGACCAGAAAGTGAATGTCTCCACAGACTCCCTGCTCTGAGCCTGGCATTGCTGCAGGGTTTGAAGCACACCTGCTGTCCTCATGGGCAGCAATCCAGGAGCTGGAGACTGTCAAAGGAGAGGAAAAAAAGCAATATGCAGACCAGTAAAGTGGCATTACTATTGTTAACATGGCCATAACCTGTGCATTAACTTCATTGTTACATCTTGCCTGTTTGGAGCTTTATTTTTGTGGGTTTTTTTTATTTTAGTCCAGTTTACTGGGGTCGCCAGTAAGATTTTCATGGCTAGATAGCTAACCTATGGCCTAGCCTGCCTTAGTCTTGCATAGCCTGCTCCAGCTACTTAATCTAATAGTAATAACTGAGGAACCCAAATGAAAAATTGTTACAGCTCTTAAGGGAGCCTTGAGAATTACAGCTCATGATCTGGATCCACCCAGATTGGGAAATCGTAGTTGAAGCTTTGGAAAAAGTGCTCTAAAATGACAATAACTGAATGAACTAAGTAGTTTTATTCATTTACAGGAAACAACTGTAACAACAGGAACAACTTGAGGAAAAGCAGCTATTCCTGGTGTTGAGCTGCTGATTTCAGTAACAGACTTTTAAGCAATTTAGGAGGAATTTAGGAGAGAGGGTCAAATAAGAAAGGAGACAGAAAGGAGGGATTGAGGCAGGCAGGAGACTAAGTGCTGTCAGTAGCTAAGGAGTTAAAATTTGGAAGAACTGGGGGTTCAGCGTATATATGTGAAAGTCTGAAATGGGATAAAGCCTAATGGATTGTAAGCTATTACGACTGAGACACAGTAACACAGGAGAGCAATGTTAGCCATGTTAATAACCAATACTTAACTGCTAAGCCTTGCAGTTTTTTTAAAGAGGAAATTATAAAAATCATGTCGTGGGTAAGGATGGTAAAAGTCTACACAGAATGTTATAAATGATCATGCAAACAACTTTGTGTAGTTCTCCCCTTTACTGTCCCCCACAGCTGTTTAGCTGCCTCCACACAATCCCAAGCCCAGCCTCTGATACTGCACAGCTGCATAACCTTGGGCCAAACTTCTGAGCAAACCGCTAAGTTATGAGACAGCCTGCAAGAAGATAAGAAGGGCAAAAGCAGGGGGAGGAAAACTGAGAGCTTTGGGTCAGATCAAGTCATTAATATCTACAGTGAAAACTGGATAAAACTGGGTTTGAGCATCCTAGTCATACATTCACCTTTCCTCAGAAATGGCCAGCAATAGCATTAGTGACACATCTGAGCTACATCAGCTGATAGGGATACTAGGATAACTAAGAACAAGACTATGCTGTGTAATAGACTGGAAAAGTGAAGGCATGTGAAATTCTCACAAGGACTGGCAAACTTGGGACACCAGTGATCCCACTCAGGCTGCAACAATCAATAAACTTAAGACACTCAGATGCTGCTGAGGCTGCCCAGGGACATGCATGTAGGAAAAGAAATAGTTACGATTGCTACCTGCTGTGAAAGATGGCAGCCGGGATCTTCAGCACTACATCCTATAGGATCTTTCAAAATAAAGCTTGAAGGGGGTGCCCATGCTCTGCTCTGGAGTGGCCAGGGCTTGTTCTGTGGTGTTTGAGCTGGGGAGGATGCAGATAAATCAGGGCTGCTCTATGCCAGATAGAAAACTCCCAGCTTAGGTCAGCTTAGAGATTCAGGGAAGCAACAATGCTGATTGTGGAGTGGCAGGTGAGGTGGCGCAGCTCAAGGGTTTGTGCCTGAGAATCCACCTGCACAAGAAGCTGAGGGGAGTCTGGGAGCTGAAATTTCAAACCTCGTAGAGTTGATTCAGGTTCTAGAGAACCTCTTCATTTCTCAAATGTTCCCAGTTCCCAAAGCTATAAGAGTCAGGAGATGGTGGGGACTGAGGGGCATTCATGAAGTTGCTGTAGGAATTTCTCGGGAGCTAAAAAAAAAGCAGGTTAATTTATTCTTTCAAATTGAAAAAAAAAAAAAAATTATTGTGCTGTCTTTTTTTTTTTTTTAAATAAAGAATATTTCTCCTCTTCCTTGCACCCAGAAGCCTAGCACACAGCTCTTGACTTCAACGTTTTAGTGTGGCCACGCTGTTTTTTTGTCTCTGCTAAGCCTCTTCCAGCAGTCAATAGAAAAGCTACCCAAAAAGCCAGCAGGCCTTCTTTGGGTCCATCCTACTGCCCTCCTCCAAGCTGGCCCTACATACAAAAGTTGAAAGCTCTTGGGGTTGCGTGGTGACAGGCAGCAGTGCAAATGTTTGTAGAAGACAGGTAAGAATTGTCAGCTGGGAATTAGATGGAGGCAGATTGGGCATGTTTGGGGCTGAGAGGGAAGAAGGGACGGAAATAACTCAGTTCTTGTATTAACTGATAACATTGAGTGCGTTAATCAGCGAGTGAAGCTCATCTCTTACACTCTCCAGGGAGTGACAGATCATCTGAGGGCTGTCCAGGAGCTCGATGCTGTGGGTGTAGGGCTCGTATTTCACTGAGAAGGGCCTCTTGATATGTGCTGCGTAGCTCCTGCAAGAGAAGGATGAAGATGGCTGGGTACAAGAGGTGAATCCTGAGTCTCCCTTCTACCCACCACCTTTTACCCAAGAAGATCACAACAGGCTAATGCCTCCTTTAGGCAGAGTTTCCAGGTTAGCACACAAGCTCTGGTTTCCCGCCTTTCCAACTCCACTGAAGTGCAGCAGTAGTTAAGATCACTTCTGTTCATCAAAGAAAATCATGAGTTTGACTGTGAGTTTCTGTGGGCTGAACACATGGGCTTGTACCAAGCTGGAGGGTACACTGAACTGGTCACCTTCATGTCTATTGCCAGGCATCCTCTGATTCAATTTCTTTTTCACAAAATGCCAAGAAGATTTAAAAGCTAATTGCAAGGAAAGCCTATGGTATTATAGTATTATATTACTAAATCCTTTCTGACATTCACTTATTGACTAATCTCTACTTGGGGAGGAGGGAGCTAGCTGTGTGTCATATTAAGAATAGATTTGACAGGCAGTGGCTCAGACCTGAGCTAGAGGATGAGAACAGCATCACCAGAGCCTTGTGCTTGAGCAAAGCTGCACTAACTGTACCCAAAGCCAACTGCAGCCTAGATTTCAGTGATGAGCTTGACTTTACTGGAAATCAGTCAAGAGCAAGACCTTGTTGGTACTTTTCTAATGGAGAAATACATGATCAAATGAAAACAAATGAAGGGTACGGTTTCCCCGAAGTTGCCCACATTCACTTCAAAAACTTAAGATTTTTATACTTGACAAGGAAGGGCTTTTTAATTTTGGGGCTGTGTAAATATGGAGCTGGGAGTCTATATTTAGGTACTTATAGCTACAGTCTTGAGCTGGAAAGGCCTGGGAAGATGAGTGGAAAACAGCACCAGCAACAGGCGTACTCTGCGCCTCTGTTGAGGCTTCACCCTTTCGGTCCTGAATTGCTTAGCTTAGGCTACCCTCTTGTGGCTACCGCGGGTCAGGTGCAGCGGAAGCGCAGCCCTTTCCCAGATGAAGATAGATGTTCCTCTAGCCGGTACTTAGTGCCTAGTTTGGCATTGCAGGTGTTTGGGAGAAAACACAATAGATAGGGCCAAGGGTCAGCACGGTCCAAGGCTCAAGAAAACGCTGGCAGGGAGCCGCACGCTTACAGGGAAACAACCAATAAAAGTGCAAATGAAAGCGTTTTCTGCATACTCACAATGTCCACCTTTTAAAAAGATGTGGCTTATCTTAGTTCTACCAGGCAAGGTCCAGTTCACCTCTCTTGTTAGCGCCATTAGCCACAACGATGACTCATAGCACAGCTGCTAATGGCTAGAAATTCGCCCCCCAACATGGGTGTGCTCACTTGAAACCTTTCGAAGCATATAGATACAACTGGAGGAGTGTGTGCTTTCTGAGAAAAGAGGCTTTTCTGCAGGGATACCACTGATAGTCAAGTCCACGATGGCAGCTGCCAGTAAAGCAAAAGGAACAGATGCTTGAATGTTTTCACCTCACAGAGAAATGCCTGTGTGGTCTCTGATGTCTTTAAAGAGGATCATTTACAGTCACAGTCAAGCTTGTCACAGTCAAGACCCTCTAGCCTAATCTTGGCTATGTATGTGGTGTATTTTTCCTTTTTAAATGCAAGGAAATGACTCATTAGGCAGCAGCTGGGGTTTTTTAAAGCAGCCTATCATGTGTGAGGACGGGCTCCCCAGGTACTTGCTTTTGAGCGGCTGGACTCCAGGTTGTATGAACAGTGGAAGTGAGGGTAATAAAAGCAGGAGTTGAAATATAGCAGTCCTCACCACGTTATTTATATTAAATACCCCTATTGCAGGAACTGCAAAGTCATGTACATCATGTTCACCTCTTTCCTAAGCTAAGATAAAAACGGTATAGGCAAAGTTTTCCTCTGTCAATCAAATGTTCAAATACCGAGCTTTTCTCCTGTGGGAAATTCTCAGTATGACCAAGAAAATGCTCTTCTGAACAGATGTTCATGGGTAGAGCAGGTCCTTACCACTCTGTTTGGAGAACCATGGGATGGAGGAACTCATTTACACTGGTGGAATGCTGTCTGGTGTCCACTAACCCTAGGAGGAAAAAGTTCCTTTTTTTCCCCTGGATTAATCTATTCACATCAAGCAAATCTTTATATATGAGCTACTAATGATGCCTGTTTGGTTGTTTTTCTGTGTGGGGGGTTTTCCCAGCTGTTTGGGTTTTTTCCCTAGTTGAATAATAAATGGGTAAGTAGCACAGCAGCTGCTCAGAAAGACAAACATTTTTCTGCATCCAAAATTCAGAGAATGCCACCATTTTGAGCAGCTTTTCACCCTTTCACTAAGACTTTCACCCACCAAGCAAACCTTTACGTGATGCAGAAGCCTGTTTTTCAGAAGGACACAAGCTGACAAGATGCTCCCTTGAAGGACAGTCAGTACCTGACATGTATTACCTGGCCGTTCTGCAGGAAGGAAGCAGAAGGGGTCCTGGTGGATAGTTTGAGTCCCCAATTTCTGGACCACCAGCCCTCTGTTTATATTGCTTGGCCTCCCCTGGCAACTGGACATAGTCTGTAACTCCTGCCTATGAGAGCTAGGTAGACAAGCTAGATCAGTCCCTTGTCTTGCTCCTCCAGTTTTGTCTGCAAGAATGCCTTCCATTGCATCCCACTTCTCCATCCCATCCAACTCACACCCTTGAATCCAGCATATTTTGGGGGGGGTCTTTGGCAAATCCAAGGCACTGAAGCTGGACCCTGTAGGAACTGGAAAAACACTTTACTTTGAAAAGACTCGACAACAGTTTCCAGAGTACTTCTGAGAACTGGAACTGAAAGCAGCCAGTCTCTCTCACTGCCCAGTCCTACCTCAATTTACTTTTGGCATCACTGAAGCTTTCAGACACAAAATAAACAGGCTGGTAGTTTTGGTCCTGGTAGGGCTGAACAGCAGCAGCATCAGGGTCAAAGTCCCGCACCTCTGGTTCATCTGATAAGGAGTGCTATGAACACAGCAGAAAAAATGCCAGCATGAAACTAAGGCGATTGGAGAGCGCATATGGGGTAAACAAAGGGGGAAAACAGATTGGGTTAAGTCACTGGAGCTTTGCAGAAATGGAAGGTGTTTTGCTCTATAGGGTCTAGAGCAGAGAGTCAAATTATGTTGGGACTTACTATGAGCTCCCCATAGGAAGACAGGAGCCCGGCTCCGTAGGCTTTGACTATTCCATTCTGTCTGCAGAGCCCAAACTCCACTGTAAACCAGTAAAGCTGTGAAAGAAAAGGAAAAATTTCTGGGGGATGCAGTTTCTGTCAGTTCTGAGCCCTTTCATCATGGACAAGTTCTGGGGCTATTTAAAGGTACAGGTGCCTGACACTTTTCCTCTCCATACCCTGCAGCCTTTCCTGCCAGAGAAAAGTGCTAAACTGAGTTGCTGCTACACCAGGACAGATGGACTCTGCATCCCTGGGCTTGTCCCCTGCGTACCCAGCTGCTGTGTGATGCTGCTGTTTGGTGCCCTTGAAGAAGGACAGGTCACTTTGCTGATGGAGAGCCAAAGGAAGTGTATGTCATTTAATCCCATCCCAAAGAGTTCCAGCAGTGCTGCTGTTAGAAATACGATGCTTGGTGATACTACTGGTGCCCGAGAAAATTGGGTTAATGTGCAAGCAAGCTCTGTTATTTAACTGATCTCTGCTCTGCACAGTCACCATGAAAAAAGCAGTGCTCGGGCAGCTCAGGTGGGGACTCTGAGCCTGTAAATCTTGGAACATTGGGCTGAATCTGTCCCCTTGATACCAGAGAAGTGATGTTGGAGGGATTGAGCCTCACATTCAGCAAACAGGACAACTTACCGTGGCTAGTTTCTCTATTTCTTCATCAGTTGCTCCCAGAGATGCCAACCCAATGTCCTAGAAAGAGAAGGGAAAGGACAAACATCAGGACAGATTTGTTCTGTGTGCCTTACATATTGATTGCTCTGTTTTATTGCCTTAAGACAGCAGATATTGCTGCCCTGCAGTGTCATGCATCTGCTGGGACTTCATAGTGCTCAGACTAAAAATGCTTTGCTGTAGTGTCGGTATTAGGGTTCTCAATCCATCACTAGGACTCCAGAACATTGTGTTTAATAAGAACAAGAAAGATTTGGGTGGCCACACTGGGGTTTAGATTTCCACTTTGTGCCCTGATCTCAGGGGTGAGAAAGTGGACGACTACCTTACCTGAGAGAACTGGGCAAATGTCTTGTCAGCCAGCATTGGGACATGCCCCAGCAGCTCGTGACAGCAATCCCTGCCAATGTGAAGGTGAAGAGGAGGAAAATACAGTCAGCAGCAGACAGAGTGTGTCCACTGAGGAGAAATATTAATTGCCAGCCAGGTGAGACATCCAGGCAGGGGAGGCCATTAGGGCCAGGCAATACTCACGGCTCAGGGGAGTGCATGGGCGAGGATGCATGGCGGATGTACTGCGTGCACTGGAAGACACGGAAGGCCAGGCTCGCAAGGAAGTCCCGCGCTGACAGCAAGCCAGCCACTGGCCGGAGCTGGAAGCCAGTCCTCTCTGAAACAGTGCATACTGTCTCTGTGAGGTGCGTGGCCCCTTTGGCTGTGCTGATGTCCCATGTTCCCACTGGAAACTAAAGAGCTTCTTTTTTGCCAGCCTAATTTATTTGCTCCTACTAGGGAACAACATCGTCTCTTTAGGTGCTTAGTGGGATCATTCACTATGGGCTTGACTTTTGGTTGCAGCCTACCATGTTTAGCTGTAGTCCTCACCACTTGGGTTGTACCTCTGTCCTCTGTGGGCATTGCACAAGCCACCATTATTTCTCCTCCAAAATCTCAGCTCACTCATTCCTCCTTTTGGTTCAGGCTCCCTATCTGTAGCTGCCACCACTGTGCTGGAGCCCTGGCAGACCCTGAACCTTGGTCCCCCAGGCTTATACCCACCTTTCAGGAAGCGGGAAACCTCCTCCAGCTGTGGGATGTTGTTTTCATTGTAGCCACAGAATTTCTCCAGTAGACTGAAAGCTTCAAGGTACTCCTTGCAGGCATGTGTGGGGTACAAGCTCTTCAAGGTGCTGTACACCTCCTTCCTTCAGGATAAGAGGTGGCAGACATTCAGTGGCTTGATGTGTCTAGTCCTCTCCTGTCATATGGTTATGCACTATTAGGGACTCAGGCCTCTAGGCTCTTTGTCCTTCTGCCTTTCTCCACCACTATGTTTATGTCTCTGCACATTGATAAAGGTATTTAAACATACAGACACACATTTAAATGAGACTGCAAAGGCAGCAGCTGTATCTGCATGGACCTATTTCTGACTTGAAGGTAAGAAGATTGTATAAAAGGTATTAACTGAAATTAAAATATTCCCAGTAGATTAACTCCTGAAGTTGTACTGTGAAAACAGTCAATGAACCACGAGATGACCTTTTTGAGAAGCCTCTGTACTCAACTCATATGAGCTGGCCTTGTTGCCAGAAACATTTCTGCAGCAACACTCCTGGAAAAAAATCGTGTTCGAAGGAAGTGTTTTCCTAAGTAAGGCCAGTGAGGTACCACACAGATATTCACCATGGGCCTCTTACTTCTTTCTGCAGCTATAATAATTGCTCTTTGTTTGGACGCTGCTACAAAGTCAGGACACTTAGCAAAGTGGGACTCCAAATTATCTACCTCGCTATCTGGGTAAGCTCCTTTGGAGAAAACTCTTGGGCACTGCAGTGTGAAAGTTCTGTCAATGTAGCCACAAGAAAGGAGGAGACAGAGCATCACTGTTTTGGAGGTGGCTTACCCTCCTGGATGCAGCTCTGCCATAAAATGCCAGGCCATGTGTTACTGGCTTTTATTACAAGCCATTAAGTAGGATGCTTACACTCCTAATACATTTTTAAGGAGGTCACACCCTAACTGTTTGGGTTTTGTTTCCAAACTTTTAGTGGTCAAGCCAATAAAGGTCACTGATAAAATCAGCACTCACCATGTAGCGATCTCCTCCGCTGTGTACTCCACATGAGGGATCGGGTCCCCACTGCAAGGCAAATGCACCATTACTGAGCAGAGCACAAGCCAGGCTCCCTTTCCCTTTGAGAAGGAAGCACTTTGGAGAAGCTCTGCATGATGTTCATCAATCTTCTTTAAATCAAACAAGGGGGTGACAGGAAAGACAAAGTCTTAGTATTGGGTCATTTGTACACATTCAACAAGTACATAGATATGAAGAAAAGTGTTAGTCTAGCTGTAAATTATAAATGATCAAGAGATGCGTAAGAGTTTAGCATGCATAACATTTAGCAGAAAAAAATCGGTTTTCACTGAAAAAAATTGAAACTTTGTGTTAAAGTATATTTATTTCATGTGCCTGAGCTTCAGGGAGCTGATAGTTCCAAGAATGAACCGGTGACTGGGATATAAAAGCAGCTAATAAGGAAAGCTAAATGCATTTGAACTGCTGAAAATTATATTGTAAGATTAAGGATGGTAAGAATGGAAAATCTCAATATTGATGTAAGAGGGCGCTAAAGAAGACTGGCAATTTTGCTTTTTTTCATCATGCTTAGAAATTGTATTTCCTAAATCTTTCCATTCTGTATTTGAATGAGTGAGATAGTCATATATTACAGTATAAAAGCATAGTTCCTTTTCTGTTAGCAGCCTGAAGGGATGCTGCATAGTGGCTCATAAATGCTAGCCTGCAGGTGAGATGTAAGAGAAGATATAAATTGGTGCATCATCTTAGGACACTATTTATTCTTTTGTCACTTGGAACTTTTTTGCTTTTAGTATTGTGTTTATACAATATGTATTTAGTATTTAGTACAGAATAAAAACTTTAGTGTTCTGGGCTTCAAACTGGTAAAGAACATGAAACCTAGCAGCAGAAAACTATGCTGAGATCACAGCAGTTTTAAGAGCAGCTGAAGAAGGTGAGCCATATAATTTCCAGTTTGCTTTCAATACAGCTCCCTACAGTTAGCACAGCTCATCTACACTTAAAGTCCTACTCAGAGAGAGAATGCTAAGGTGAAAGGCAGTGTCACTGAATAGGATCTAGGGAATATTTTACAAAACTAACTTAATATTAGAGCTCTCTTTGATCTTGTAGTGAACAGGCTGGATGCTATCACTGCATATATCAGAACAGAAATATTAAGGAGGAGTACAAGGCATAGTCTGAATCTGTATAAGACAATGATGAGAACATTACTGGAATCTATTTGATTTATCAGACAGGTTTAGGAGGAGAACCATTCAGCCTATAAATACCCTTACAGCAAAAAAAAAAAAAAAAAGAATTAAAATCTGAAAGCAGTGTTTTATCTGCTATTTAGCAGAAAAAAGGCATGTATGATCCATTGAATAAAAGCTAAAGCTATCAAAGTTCAGTTTAGAAATAAACCCCACATTTTTTCACAGCCAAGATAATGAACCACTGGAACAAATTTTCTTAGCTGATAGCTTTCCAGTAGTTGAAACACTGAAGTGAAAACTACTTTAGATGCCATTTTAAAAGAGATGCTACATTTCAAAAGGAATTTGAGGTCTGAGGGATGTGGCTTTTTTATGCAAGAGGTTTATTCCTATCACAACTTTATCAATGTATGAATTAACTGATATTTTTTAATTAGAAAGGGACTGGAATGCTTAGAGAGAAGAGAGACACAAAATGAGCTGGAAAGGCTGAATGGGGAAAAAAAAACATGAAAGAAGAGTTATACAGGTAGCACAATGATTCCCAACAGGTTCATTGACATGCCATTATCCCTGTATGAAAGTTAGGAAAAAGACTTACTGCTTATAGTGAAAAGCGATCTCTGCTATTGATTTCCTTCTCTGGCGATATACTTGGTCAGAGTAGCCCTGTGATGACAAATGGGAACAGAGACAGGATTTTTAGTCAGTTACTAAAATTTCTTACCCAGGAAAGTTCATCACTGGCTGAAGAAATTTTTCTTAAAGTGGCAATCACACTAGAGTTTCTTGATCAGCTGCACTAATAGGTGTTCTCTAGCTCCCTGCTTCTCCTCCCCTCAGGAGTTTAATATGAGGGTATGCCCACACCGACTAACTCACCGGGTGATCCAGATCCAAGTCAGGGTCAAACTTGGTGACCAAATGGTGGCACTTGTCCAATTCACAGATTTTTCTGGGAAACCAGTGAACTGTAGAGAGAGAGCAAGTGACAATCTGTCTGTGGAGGTAAAGATGGAGCATCCCCTAATCAGAAGGGGTTGTGAGGCTGAATAAGATGCATCTTATCTGGTATACCAAGTGCACACACACAACAAACAGCACATGGCACAGCTGTGGCTTCTGGGCAGGAGTTGCATAATCTCATTGCTCTTGTCCTAAGTCTTGTCTAATGCCATGATCTGCATCTCATAACTTCCCTGTCCATCTCTCAGCAGATTTTATTTTGTGACAAAAATAAAGGAGATGAAAATTGTATTTCAGTGAAAGATTCTAGACTTCACATTAAAACCAGAGATCCTACTTGTTATAGATCTCTGTGGATCTCTAGAGATATTTTATAATAATAATCTTCAGAACAGCATGGCACAGGGAGTCTCTTGCAGATCAGTGTTGGATCTGTACAGAGTTCCTGACACATAGGTAGGAAACTACTTTGCATTTATAATATAGAACACTGGAGTAAGGATGGAGAACTCATTAGGAGAGGTGTGAACAAAGCACGAAATTCAATTTCCTATTTCTATTTTTTTCAATCTGTTACCAGAAGAATGGGCTATGAACAATGGAGCCTATTGAGAAATGGACAGGAAAGGAAGTGGCATGCAGGATTCAGGTATCCCAGAGGCAGTCTTTTCTGGTTTACTCAAATTCAGCATACAGTAGCCCTTCCCCATTACTGGGAATAACAAAGTCTCCACACTGTTTCTACAGGGAGAGCTCAGCATCTCTGCACAAGTGAAACAGTTTTTAAATTCCTTACATTTATCTTCCTTAGTGGTCCTCACATCTTCTGCTACCCTTTTGATGGAGCTAATGAATGTATTGAGGTCAGAGCTGTGGACTTCACAGCGCACAAAGTATTCCAGTTCAGTGGTTCCTTCACGGGGCTTTCGGCTAAGCCTGGTCTCCAAGTGGTGAATTTTAGCTTCAAATGTCTTTTAGAACATGGAAAGGAAGAAAAAAAAAAACATTAAGCAACACTCAAGACACCTGATGGTGCTACCCAAAGATGTTCATATGGATACATGGAATCATGGAATGGTTTGAGTTGGAAGGGGCCTTAAAGATCATCTAGTTCCAAACCTCCTGCCATAAGCAGGGACAACTTTCACTAGACCAGGTTATTCAGAGCTCCATCCAACCTGACCTTTAATACTCCCAGGGATGGGCCATCCACAGCTACTGTGGGCAACATGTTCCAATGCCTCACCACTCTCATAGTAATTTTTTTCCTAATATCTTATCTAAACCTACTCTACTTGCATTTGAAGACATTGACCCTTGTCCTGACACTACATACTCTTGTAAATAGTCCCCCTCTGTCTTTCTTGTAGGTTCCCTTTGAATACCAGAAGGCTGCAATTAGGTCACCTCGAAGTCTTCTCTTTTCCAAGTTTAACAATCCCAATCTGGGATGAATTCCATCTTGTAATTTTCTTCGTGCACCCCCTTTCCCTCCTGTATAAACATACTTACCCATTTATTCCAGTTTTTCCTTCTGCATAGACAGCACTGGGGCTGGTCAATAACTACCAACAGAAGACTTCCACAATAGCAAAGAAGACTGTATCAAGAGAGAAAGTTGATGTGGCAAAATGAAATTTCTCATGGCCCCCTTTCCTTTTACCTCCCAACCAAGACCAAAGTGGGATTTGGAGGGGTGTGATGGGGGGCGAAGGGACTGACCGGGCGCGGCCGGCGACGCGGCGCTGGCCGTGGTGCTGAACGGCAGAGGTGGCTTGACCTGCCAACTGCAGCGCTAGTTTGGGCTATCAGAACTAATGTCATTTGGGCTCATTCTTGGAACTGACCTCCTCCATGGAATAAGAAGACAAAATTGAGTCTGTAGTCTTCCAAAAGGCTCTGGTATATTTGTAAATATTTTCTTTAGCTCAGTATAAACTGCCACTACAAGCCCAAGTCTCTAGGCAATGACCCAGCCTTTCCAAAGTCCCTGCAAGGTCTTTGATAGACGAAGGGACATGATTTCTTTTGTTAATCAGGGGCAAAAAGATGAGAAGGAACAGATGCAATGCCACAGGTAAATTAAATTTAGGATTTTTTTTTTAATGTACCTACCAACTTCACTATTACATTGTCCCTCAACAATCGATACCTTTGCATTAATCTGACAGCTGTGATTGCATTACCTATGCTTCAGCTGCATGTAACACACAGAGGAGAGTGAAACCAGCTTCCCTGCAGCCTGGTTCATGATGAGGCAAATGTCATTATGCCCGTCTGCTTTCATATCTTGTGCCTGCATTGCCAGAGGGATCTGGGAAATGAATCTCCCTCTGTTGGGACTTGACATGCTTGTCTTTTTATTGTATTTAAAGCTCTCTTTGTGACAAGCTCAAAGAGCTTTTTTGCTCCAGGAAGAAACAAACAATATTTGAACATAAGCTGTCCCAGCTTCTCACTCGATGTTTCGAAGTTGTTTAGATTACAGAGTTTAAATGCAGTGTAACATAAAATCTACCAAGTACAAAAGCCCACACATCTATATTTCATGCCCATTGAGCAGCCTGTTGAATGTTACACTGAAGGATTTTTCATTCTTTATCTGGCATCTGTGCACTTCTGGGAAGGGGATGCCAATCATGGCAACACCAAGGGTTTTGTCTGAAAAGTTTGTCATAGAGATTCTTTCAGTCTTGAGATAAGAACCATATGGTTCCCAGAAAATAGCTTTTCTTTCAACAGTCTTCTTAGAGGAGATGCAAGATATTTTGTAATTGCTGAAGTTCTTAATCTTTTTCGTAAGATTATCAGAGATAATATCACATGAGTAATGAATAACTAGAATGCCCTAAAATTTCAGGGAGGTGCTTATCCTCCAAAGGATAAGTATACTTCTGAAGTGTTTAAAGCTGTTAATTAGTGGGTTTACTGTATAGTGTAAAAAATTCCAAACAACCTGCTGTGACTGGACCTGGTCTGAGCAGGAGGTTGGACTAGACACCTCCAGAGGCCCCTTACAAGCCATGTAACTGATTAATAGGAACAAATTGTCCTATCCTCTCACTGCTGAAGTCAATCAAATTAAACTACCATAGATAAAACACATCTCAGAGCCTCAGTTTGTAAAACACTTTTAAATCATTCTGGATGACATAAATGCAAGCTATCATGCTTTGATTAGTATCTAAATAGGCAGCACCTATTTCCAATGGAAAGACCACCAGTCTTTCCATTTACCGTATTGAGATCCTATATAATGTGACATTGTATTGCTGGCTAGGGGGGAAAACTCAGTTACCAGTTTTCCTTGGTATTAAAGGCATACAAAGGATGCACCTCAGGGGGAGGGGCGAGGTGGGGGTGGTGGTGGTGGAAGGAATCCAGCAGAACCTTTAACATGTGAGTTAAATTAATCCTTGAATTAGAGAGGTAATTTTTAAATCACAATACCAATTTTACATCCAGGGTGAAGTTGTTCTTGTAACTATTTGACCTAGGACCAGCGTGTCAATGCCATTCAGAGACTGTCAAAGCCTTGACCCAAAAGTAAGGTGAGTTTGGTCTGTAGACAGGCAGGGTACATAGTTTGCTTTTCTTGTAGGATCAGAGGCCTGCACACTGAAGCAACAGCCTCAGCTGAAGTGCTGAGCAGTGGAGAGGGCTTCAGAGTATGCTACAGGCCACAAGGGTGTGAAACTGTGTGGTTGGATCCAATAATTACGCAAAATTAAGCTCAGAGTTTAACAGCACTCTAAGACATAGGTATGCCTCATTCTTAGTGATGGCAAGTGAGGGCCCACTGCGGCATGAGCAAAGCATGACTGTGGGGACAGCAGTCATCTGCAGTAGGTAGACCTAGTCTGAGTCTTCTTTATTAAGTTCAAATGATACTTCTCACAGAACAGTCATGAAACCTGAAGTGTGTTCCCCGAGTACCATACAACAGGTTAGGTACTCACCTCAAATACCTTAAGGACACGGGACAGTGGTGAAGTCTTGGCTCCCTTGAGCATGAAGAAAAGGTTCAGCATGGCTCTCCCATCCTTCTCCTCAAATACAATGGTCTCTGTAGACTCTGCAGCATCAGTGGCTGCAGCTGCAGCTGCAGCTTCTCTTTCCTTCCTGGCATCTTCAATGAGGCTTTGACGTCTTCCTATAAATCGTGGAGACTGAAAGCAGAATAGAAGGGAGATCAGAGACATCCCCAGTAGCTGGATGAGATGTGACTGATATGTTTCAACAGACAAAGCAGGGAAAGGTTGGATTGACTTACCTGGTGTGTAGAGGAAGTTCTGGTGATGAGGGCTGGGGTTTTAGAACTGAACTTCCAGAAATATGTGGCTTTAGGAAAAAATCTGTGTGAAATATCTTTTTAGCATTCCTGGAGAGTGGGCTCCTCCCCTCACCTTCCCTAGCAACAGTTTTCAATACCCTTCAAAAACCACACATCAGAAACAACCTTATACAGTGTTCGGGTGTCTGATGAACTCAAATGAAAAGGCATTAGATAAACCTGAAGTCATCTGAGCAAAAATAATTTGTGAGGGACAACTGAAGCCCACAGTTGTGGCCTGGCCAGGAAACATGAACTGTTTGCAAGTATATTAGCAAAGAATCTTAGCTAAACTACTCACAGGATCCAATATAACATTTTCTTTTGACATTAAGTGGATGCTTGCCCATTGAAGTGTAATTGGAATCACATCCATATACCCCAGAAAATAAATCCCTCACCCTCATCTATAGATTTGTTTTGTCCTAACAAACTCTCCAGATTTCAGTTACTTGGAATTGAACCTAAAATGCTGCAACTCTGTGCCTGAGGTCACATTAGGTCACTTACTTATAGTGAACTACAAATTATTTCAATCGCTGCTGTTTATTTTGTTATAGAAATAGTCCATATACCAACTTATTTGTTCTTTTGCTTTTTACAATTAGTTTTCCATTTAGAGGCAGCTCAGCTGGTTCCAATTTTCTGTGCTCAATACCCAAACCAGATGACAAAGCCCAGAACTTGCTAAAAGAAACCTGGGTCAGCCCTGAAGAAGGACACAGAGTGTGACTGGCTGCAGTTTTCCATCTGAGTACATTGGAAACATTCAGAAAAGAGACAGATGTTAACCAAGCACTGTTTTCTCTACCTTGTGAAAATTTAGAGAGTGCTTTCCTTTTAAAAAGACAGTCTGATTGACTACTAAGCTCATTTTCTCTCTGATTTTCAAAACTCTCTATCAGTAACCAATATTTCCTGTGAAAATCCTTTCGGATGCTTTAATAGTGTAAAACTAACATTTTAAATGCAGCCTGAAAAATGAAGCACATTAAGGCACCAGCCAACACACTTCTATCTGGCCCCTTTTTAGTAAACATACCCCTCTGAAATTATGTTTGCTGATCCACCCTTTATTCCTCATGGTGCAGAAAACATTAATAACATTACTTGTTATTATTATTATTTGTTATTCTACACAATAAGCATATATTGCTGCTTGTCTAAATTGGTGATATTCACGTCCAAAGAGAGCAGATATCTAACAAGTGACCTCAACTATAACTTTTAAAATCTTGTGAGCACGTGCTCAGCTTGATATATGTGTTTTGCATCACTACAGTGTTTAAAGCAAAGCCAGTGTTTACTTCAAAGTGTCTGCAATAAGCAGGGTAAACAGCCCTGTGCCAAGCACAGAAAAATGGGCTCCACAGTGATCCCAAGCCAGGCAATGCACTACATAAGTATGCTTTGTCACACCATGCCCTGGGGCACAGTGGTGCAGTAGGATTTTACTTGTGGGGTGGAGAAGGGGAGAGGAAGGAAATTAGATCCCCATACTTAGGCTGTAAATCAGGTTAAAATCCAGCTGGGAGGAGTTTAAAAGGCAAGGCTTGTGTGGCTGCACAGCTGCACCAGGAGAGGCCTCCTCAATCAGTCAGATACGTGTGTTGAGATTGGGTGGCCTCTGGCAGGCAGGAGTGGGGGGTTTTGGTCCCTGTCGAGGAGTCATAGAAGTTCCTTAGGTACATGATGGCATGTTTTAGGTGGGTAAATTTAAAAAAGATCCAAACAAACAAAACCAAAAAACAGTAGAAAAAAAGCTGAATTTTGCTTAGGAGAAGAGGGCTAAGAGGGATCTGCCTGCTTGGCTGCACACTATCGTCTTCCTCTCCCCTGCCCTCATATTTACGCTCATTGGGCTCCAGTTTGCATATTTTCTCCTGGAGCAGGGTGCTGGTTCCTGGGGGTAAATGGCAATGGAACACCTCAGACCTGCTGGAGATGGTGTGACGGTGGGCAAGGGCTGTGTGGCTGATCATCCATGGTCCCACTGACAGCACGAGGGCCAGGGACATGCGATGTCACATACAAATGCAGAGTCATGCCTCTTGCCTGGTAAAAGCCAGTAAAATAAGTGACAGGGATGTGGAGATCTGTGCTACATGAGAGTAAAGGGGAAAGCTTTTCATGCATTCCACTCTCAAAATGATCCTCACAGGGCAAAGTTTTAACTTTAGTTTGGTTTTTGTTCTGAAAAATTCCGTTCAAAGAAGGGACAAAAGTATAGGCTGAGGTTTTATGTACCCCCCAGGCTGCAGGAGCCACTCACCCCAAGCAGGTTGTCATGGACCTGTCATCCCATCTATTGAACCAGAATTCCTCTGGCCCCCTTGTTCAGTGACCCATTTCCCATAAAACATGGAGCAGCATCCCAGAGGGTGTAATAAACAAAGATTTTCCCTTCTCCAGACAATGAGCATCTCAAATACTGATTTTACAAGCTTTCTGGAAAATACTAGGTTTCAAGGACCACTGAAGTGTTCATTATTTTGATGGAATGAAAATGAGTGTTAGAGGGAAGCCTTCTTCCCAGATTTCCTTTTATTAGAGGAAGAAACTTTACCTCCTTTTTTCCTAAACGTTTCCCTTCCTTTCCAGAAAACTCCACTCTCCAAAATACCATTCTGCCAGTGTAGTGGCTGATTTTAGCAAGGCAGAGCATTGCACAGGGTTAAGAGAAGAGGGGGCAAAAAAGGCAGCAAGCACAGAGCGGGGAATGGAGAGCTCTATAGCTGACCTGCTGGAGTCATGCTGCAGATAACTGCCAAATAAATCTGCTACCTAGCCCATCCCTGTTCCCAAATTTCCTCCTACCAAGCACTCTAAGGGGGTCCTCTCCTGGTGCACCTATTGCCACTGGCTTCTCGGGCTCCTGTAGCATCACCTGCAGCCTGCCCACATCTCAGACCCACAGGACTATCCCATGCCGGGAGTCTTCAGGTTCATCCTGCCGTGTCAAAGTTTTGAAGTTAGGAGGTAAAATGTCCTTGTCCCTACAGCTAGTCCAATGGGTTGACCAGGCTTGGCTTTCTAAAGGCACTTGACAGCTCAGTAGGAAGTTTTCCTCTCCTTTCCCTGACACATTCAGATCCTGTGCTTTTAGAAGCATTCCCCAAGCTAAACACAGAGCTGAGACCGTATCAGGGAGGACTGGGAACAGAAATGGGGGAAGGATGTTCTGGGAGACATCTGTGGACACAGCAGCAATGAACAAAGTAGTTAAACTGCCTGTGCCTTTTTTCAGCTCCACTTTTTTCTTATGCTAGAACAGGTGAAATAGCTGCAGTATAATGCCTTGAAACCAGGAGATAATTAAGATTTTCAAATTGTTTTTCACACTGGAGATTTCCTTATCATTCTTCCCTTAGATCTGTGGGTTATTCACCTTACTTTTGGTTAAGATGGTGGGGGTTGCATTAGTTCAAGTTTCACCCATCTAAATGTTTGCATTTCACATGTACCAATATGTAGACAGAACTGTTTGAGTAATTTCCCTTTACCAACCTAGAATCCAGAGGTGCTGATGTTGGAGAACTTCTACAAAGGCAGTGTTGGTCCATCTATCCCTGCCTGCCTCTGCCTATAGCTACAGGAGAGGCTGTGGTTTTTGGAGGGGGAAAGAAAAAAGTGGGGTAGAGTTGTCTTACCATGATGGCCTCAGCTTGCTTGGAGTCCAGCTCTGACACCGCCCTGCGGAAGCCTTTGGCTGCAGAGGTGGAGATGTTCGGGGTTGGCATCTTTGCTCTTCCACGAGCTCTGCTGTCTGCTTTCCAGCTCCTTGCCAGCTTTTTATAGGGCAGGGCTGACGTCAAAGACTCTTTCAAATCTTCTCTTCCCCTGCCACCCCCCCATCACTACCTCCCTCCTTTCTCCGCCTCAGGCTTAGAGGAGGAGGGGGATGTGAGGAGGGAAACGTGTCTGTCCCATTAAATTTAATCGCTACAAAGATTGCAGACAACCTGCCTTCACAGACTAGACAACCCCCCACCTGTTTGCCTGCATCCAAAAGATTTCTACTCTAATTTACCTCTGCCTCCCCCTCCCTCCCATTTCCAGATGGAGTTCATTCTCATTACGTGTTCCAGTCTGACACCTTTTCTTCTCCAGCTTGGGAGTTGCATGAAAGGATTTTGATTTGTGAAAGGACGAAATAAAAGAAAGGGGGAGATTTAGCCCTCTGCAGACCTTTTTTACTCTTGTTTGCCTTGTCATGGAGGCAGTAAAGTAATAGGAAAATAACACTGATTCCCTCAAGGAAACTGCAGGACTGAATGCTGCTCTCACACATGTACCTCCCCAAGCCCAGCTTCTGACAATGCTGTGCCTTTCTGGGCTCCCCCACCACCTCAGATCTTGATTTGGCCATGTAACTCTGACAGCAGGATAGCAGAACAGCAGAATCTGAGTCTTCAGAGATGAAAAAGGCTTTAGAGGAAATAATTTGGAAAACCCCTCTCAGTTCTGCCCTCTCAAGGGCTTTGCTCCCTTGTAGTAATCCCTAACAGACCAAAGCTCAGATAAAGCAGGGGCTGTGACATTGGGTGGCAGCTCAGGACTCCTCCTGGGACTCTGCTTTGCTGTAAATAAAACTGGCACTTTTCTCCAATTGGATTTGCAGCAGCTGTCCCAACAAAACAAGTGCTGTGGGAATGCATGGCCATGCTTTCTGTCACCATCCTGGTGACAGACCAACAATGTCACAAATCACTGTGTCAGAGAAGCTGGTGATGTTTCACCAGCTAACTACCAGAGAGGTCACCCCAATCTTGGTGACCACAGCAATGACATCTGGTTAGGGTTTGTGGCTTGTCCTTCACATGGCAGGACAGCTGAGTTTGTGCTAGCATGCCAATGATTTTTGCAATGCCAGAATCACTGGGGGATCAACAACCCATTGACCTTGAGGATGCAAAGCTCTTGATGCTTGCCATCTGCTGCAAACATTAGGTAGCAGGCAGCATGACCAACACTGCCAACCCTACCAAGGCAGCTTGGGAAGCTGGTTGGTAAAAGTTGAAGCTGAACTAAGCAGTTGGCAGGAGTTGAAAATTGATGCAGTAGTGAGTCAAAATTGATTTTCAGTCATGTGGAGTATCTTCTCACTCTGCTGTTCCATACAGTGGAAACCAGAGGAAAGAGTTAAGCAAACACTTGGGCTCCTCTCTCCCCAGCCTCTGCATCCTCCCTTGTAGTATCACCTCACACACTGATAGCAGCCCTTGCTTTTGCTTTTATTTCATTCCTAATGCCCTCTGAATCTCCTAAACTGCTAAACCCTAGATGCTCAAAACATAAGATAAAACCCCAACAAACTGATGGAGGGTAATGCTGCCTGGTGTTGCAGGATCTTCTTGGAAAATATTCTAGTTGTTCCAAGACCCTCCACTACACAGTATCTGGTCAAGGAAGGCTCAGTCACCTCCTAGCTGCTGAAACGGCTTTAGAATCCTCTTACTGGGTGATGCGAATTAGCACAATCCTATGGGTGATTTACTTTTGTGCTGCTGGCTGAAGTGAATCATGCTAGCCAGACAGGTTGAGGTGAGGAGAACACAGTTCTGAGATACTGGCACTCAGTCCCACACTGCTGCCTTACCCAGATGGCCTGGCCATGCTTGCTGTCACTGCACCTTTTCACAACCCTTAAGAGACCATTTTTTCCAGCACGTGCACAGAACAGAAGACCCTCATCATTGCTTCATGCTGTCACCAAGACACTGCTGTCATCATCTAAGGAGTGACAGCTGTCTTTGACAGCCAGGCTCCCTGACCTGCTGAGGACTTGATTGCATCCTGGTTAAAGGGAACAAAGGATTTTGTGGGTAACTGTAGGTCAGCAATCATTTTAAACACAGCTCAGCAATCATTTTAAACACAGCTCAGCTCCTGCAGTCTTTCCATGAAGCATTAGAAATTAGCATCTCAGGCAGGTTGCCACCCATGCTCTCTCACATTTCCATATTGTGTCCTAACTTTCTGAAGCAAGATTTTTTCAGGAATCTCATAGACAGGACTTCCAAGCAGTATGATTCTGATTTCTATGCTGGGACATTTGCTTACTGCAATCACAACCACAGAGTGTGAAGAGAGATGCCCATCCCAGACAATCCTGCAGAAGTGAATCACAGCAATTCATCCTGATTTTTACCCCAGAAAAGATCTAGTACTCTCCAGAGACCAAGAGGGAAAATTCATGGGGTTTTTTGTTTATTTTAAAGTTTAACTTCAATATCCTTTCTGATACTGGGGAAATTAAAGATAAGCAGTAAATCAGTGGACAGTCAGAAACGGCTCCCTCAAACAAACAGATGTCTATCCTAGGTTTCACTACTGTCTTGCCTTAGGAAGACTGCATCCCCTCTGCTCTTAGTGCTTCCTAGTATGTAGGAAGTAGACCTCTTACAGAAATATGAGTTAAAGTAAACTAAGATCATATTGGTCGTCTGAAGATAATCTATGAAGACTGTCAGGGAAAAGGATCAGCCCCCAAAGGGGTCACAAAAGCAAAGCTTATGTATCTTTCATGTTACGGATTAATGAAGAGACCTCAGACAGGGTTTTGTAACTCCATTAATGCTGGTAAAGTCAACACATAGGGAAAGCAAAAGACGTGGATCTTGCAAACATTGCTTACTTGCTTTGCTGAAGATGTTTCCTGTGCAGCCTTACAGCCATGTGAATACATTTCCTGCAGTGGTGGTGTTAGAGAGTCTAGGATGAAGCTGCAAAGGTATTAAGGGTGGAAAGCTGTAGCTGGGCTAAGTACTTTAGAAATGCTTAATTAAAACTATTCAGCGACTTTGCTAGTGTGACAAACTATTAAAATGTGAGCATTGTCAATGAAGTGCCTTGCCAAGACTAGGCCAACTTCACTGGGATTTAATTTGGGAAGGAAAAAGAGGCTTGGGTAGGAGGAAAGTTACAAGAATTGCATTTGAATATGTTTATCAAAGATGGTTTAAATTGTGGATGAACTCTTCTGGCTTGCACTAGCCTTAAAAACAGCATATAGGCTATGAAAGTTCAGCATTTTTTGTTTGAGGTTTTCAGTTCAATTTTAGAACAAAGACAAATTTCAAATTATTTGACTAATTTGAAATCTTTTCCTTCATGCAGTTTTCTCACTTTAAAAGCAGAAAGAGAAACCATTTTGCTGGGCCTATTATTTTTGATAACTGACTTAGTTAGGGCCTCTTTAGAGCAGTGCTTGCCAGCAATGATAAACCTAAAATCAGCCATCAAAGCAAGTTCCAATTACACAAATTTGTAATCAATTTGCTGAAAGAATAGCCTTAAAATGTCAGTAAAAAATTGAGAAAATTGGCAAAATAATAAATACGTGAACAGAATGAGCCACTCAGCCTTCCTGCAGGCTGTAACATATTCAGAGATCACAAATGAAAGCTCTTCTGAAAACAGAGGCTTTAAAATGTGCCAGTAACATCAGAAAAGTTTTCAAGATTATTGTATGAATAGATGGAATTTCTTTTAATATATTTTCTGTTTTCCTTTTGTCTCATTACATATTGTTTCTTCCCTTGTGAAATACGGTACTTTATTTAAGGTCATCTATTCTTTTACTTAGTTATCTCATCCCAAAGCCCTTGATTTTTAATCCCTTGTCTTCATACTGATGACAAATCATACAAGTCATACAACTCTTTTCTTCTTTAAAACCTGCTAATCTACCACCCCCATCCCTGTCTGGTGATAAGAGTCCTGCATTATATGGAAACAATGCCTCCTGCATGGAGGCTCCATGTAGCCAAAGTCCTACTTTCCATGCAACCATGGGCAAAATTTCCAGGTTGCCATGTGGCATGGTAAGAATTTCTCTCTGATAAGAGTGGAAAATCAGATTGGTTCTCCTGTCTTGTAGGAGCTAACAGAGAAGGTGAGCTGGGAGAAATCCTGTGGCGGCAGGTTCTCCTTTTGGGCAGCAAGATGGGCAATAGGTGGATGTCGTTCAGAGTAGTTATCAGCATAGCTGCAAAAGGGCATTAATTTTTCCCAGCTGGTCCAGTGCAAAGCTGTTCAGCATATTTCCCACCTCTGTCCTTCCCAGGCAAAGTTCCACCCTTTTGGACACAACCCACACTTTGGACATTTCCATCACTTTGTGCATCTACATCTCTATAAACCACCTGTTTGGGTCAATGTTTAAGTTCTGCTGATATCAGACATAACTTCTGGCCTATTTGGTTAAACCAAGCCAGGCTTGTCTCAGCTTTTGTCATGTTTGAATAATTACCAGATTTGCTAATGAGGAAGGGGAGCCTTTAGGAAGCTGTATGAAGGAAATACAGCAGATGGATGGGACTACATCATTGCTTTGTTTCTCACATTCCAACCACATGACCACCCTTGAATGTGGATGGGTGCCATGTGTATCCAGCTGTGTGCTTTAAGGGATTAATCTGACATAAAGAACAAACAGTAAACACTGTTGGACACTGTTTCATTGCACTAGCCCCCCTCCCCGAGACAAGCCCATAAACTGGGATGCTCTGACTATGCTTCCCTCAAAGGTGAAGCCAAACCAAAGAGAAATCCAGAAATGGCATTAAGGTGCAAAGCACTGCTGGTCCTCTGGAGGGTCATTTCACCTGCCACTGAATACAAGATTGGTATTGCAGAGATAAAACCAAGTAGTCAGTTGGTGCATCCTCAAGCATTGTTTATAATAATCACCATTCCTGAGCACGCCAGGTATAGGGACCAAGAGGAAACCTCCATCTGCCAAATTACCATGCCTAATTGTAGGAGTTGAAGAGATCTCCATGAAACAGCCAGTAGTTGTGAGGCAAGTCCCAGGGCGAATCAGTGGCAAAGGTGCTTGCAGCTTGGTGAGAGCAGGGGTCTCTCTGCTGGCCCAGGGAGCTGCAGAGAGAGGGTTTGCACTGTGAGAATACCCCATCAAGGTCCAAGGAAAGGGACAGTGTATTCTGATGTGGGGGTGAGTTGCCGTCTCCCATTGCAACCAAGGCAACCGTGACAGCCGTGTGGAGTACCCAGGGCCCCTCACTGCTCTTTCTTCTACCTACCTGCTCTTTCTGCCTCTTCCCCTCCGCAGCATGAATAATTATAGTCTACCATAATTCTGAAGCAATTATAGGGGGGTTGGCCAGCCCCATCAAGAGATGTTTTTTTCCCTTCTCCCTTCACAGCTCTATGCAACATCCCTAAGCACCACAAAGGAGTTTAATAACCCATAATGACACCTCAGGACTTCACATCATTGCAGCCTCCCTAGGACTGGGGCTGTGGCAGGAAGGAGAAAAAGAGACAATTAAAACCCTCACCTCCCTCTTAACTTTGCAGCCCCCTGTTATTTAGAGAACACAGACATCTGTGCTCATGCTCTCTCATGACTGTTGAGTCCTTAGGAAGGGGGGCTGCAAGCAGCAGATGTGCTAGCTCTTCAGTCAGGGCAATGGGATGTTTTGTGCTATTCTGGGACAAAAGCTCTGCCATTCCCTCCACTGCAGAGGCAACCACTGGGTCATGATGAGTCCCAGTGCTGGGGTTGTTCTTCCAAGGCAAAATCAAAATAGCCACCAATTAAACAAAAAAAAATAAAAAGAAGAAAAAAAAAACAAAACAAAACACACACAAAACACAAACACTCACAAACACACACAAAACATTAAAAAAAAAGCAGAACATACACTTTCCTAGAGAAGATGGAGTAGAGCTTTGCAACATCCTCCAATGACTTTTTACCTCAGCGTGTGCCAGTACATTTTTACAATATAATGTACAGGATAGATCTGCTCCACAGGTGCAAACCAATGGCTTAAGGATCACGGCGAAGACACTCAGCAGCTAAATGCAAACACCTGTGTCAGAGATTTTGCATTTCAGAAGGCCAGATTAGCCTTTAGCTAAACCTGAGAATATTCCTATAACCCACAAAAAATATCCTTCCAGCCCCAGTTTGGAAGGAAGGGACTGGCTGGTCTCACAACTCTGTTTTCATCTCCCCATTTAGATACAAATTTTGTACTCATGCTGCTCAAATTTTTCCTCAAAACCCATTGAATTGGCTGGTCATTTTCACTGGTCAACAATAAAAATGGAATTCTAGGAAGTTTTTACAGCAATCAATTTTTCAGAGGAAAATAACCCTATTTCCAGTAAAATAATGAATTTTGGGGGGAAAGGGTTTTCAGGGGGAAAGAAGGCTGCTGGATGGAGGGGAAAACAGCGTTTCCACAGGAACTGAGAATTTATCCCTGAGTTTTCAAAAGCAAAACCAGAACCAATTCCTCTCTTTTTCTGGAAATGGACCTGGAACAGGGAAGTGAAAATTCAGAAATATTGTATTGATGATTCACCTGCCACTGCAGAGGCCAAAACAACCATCCTGTCTCAGATCAATGGAGAAGCACTTAGGAGCAATTTTCTCTTTGGAAATGTGGGCAGCAAGCAGAGAGTCAGGAGCAGGTGGTGGAATATAATGCACCACCTCTTGGAACTTTCCATTTTGTGGTATTATAAAATTAAATGCTGACACCTCTTCAACTTGTGGACAATTGTATTTCAACTTGTGGACAATTTCTTTAGCGAGATCATCAGCGGATGTCACCTTTGTGCAGAAAGGTAGCCTACGTGTATTGCAACAGGTCTTCTCCTGCACTACCAAATATTTTATTCCCCATTCTTGGAGTTGGCATTCTTTAAAAAATAAAGAAAGAATTAAATAAATTAAAACCTTTTGAGATGGAAGAAAAGGATTCTAGGAGCCCTCAGCGAGTTGGAAACCTGTCAAGAAACAGTAATTATCATGTGGAGATCTGGCAGAGAATTCTTGAACATTAACTTGGACAGTGAATTTGCTCTTCTCAGAAAAAAAAAATAAATAAAAGGTTGTTCAGGTAAACAACAGCCCGAAAACATTAGAAACATTATGACAAGAAGAATCAAATGTCCACCGCTAATTCTATTGCCAACAATGAGCACAGAAAACACAGACTGCCTTTCCGACAGCTCACCTCATGGCCATGGGCAAGTCGTTTGACTCACTGCTTTGTTTCCTGCCTTCTGCCGGTAGGCTGGTAATTGCTGTAACCTTCAGCTGTGAAGAACCAGTTAATAGTGGGCAATAGATGCAAAAATCAATAGAAATATTTGGCTCTCACCTCCTTTCATTCCTCTCACCTGTAGTCTGATTGTCCGCCAGGTCTATTGCTGAATGAAATACATGTGGAAAAAAGACTCATGATACTTCTTATTTTTCTCCAGACCCTTGGAAGTCCCAGCACTAAGAGGTTTGTAGTGACCTCAATCTTATAATGCTTGCTGTAGATGAAACAAGAAAGTTAAGGACATGTCCTCATTTTATTGCCAAGTTCATTAAATCCCAGTCCTGCTGTATTGAGTAATTCCTAACAGCTGGCTTTGGGGAACTTAGTCTCTTCACTGTTAGTGACATGGTGTCTGAGATGTTTAACCCTCTTTGCTCATTCACCCATTGCATGGAGTAAGACAGAATTTATGTAACTCATCAAAAAGGAGAAAGACAAGCCACAGTGAGGGGCCCAAAGCAAGTTGCCATTGCCTTTTCAGGACTGGAAGGACTTCACTGGGTGTGGTCTTAGCATGGCCAAAGCTGATGACATGGGGCCAGAAGGGACTTCACCCCTCAGTCACCTGTGACTGTCAGGACCTGCACTGCAAGGCTGCACAGTGCAGTTGGGGCAGGTCTTGGCCTGCTCTTGGTCCGTTCCCCTGAGTGTTGTTTTCCCCTTAGCTTCATGGCCACCCACCCTTGCTGTTCCAGCTGTGGAAGCAAACGATGCTAGAGGCCAAGGGTTTTCCATCAGTGCTTTGTCAAGTGTTTGCGCAACACAGTCTTTTTTCAGGAACATGTAACTTCTTTGACATAGATACATCCTCTCTCCCCTTCACTTACCCCCTTTCTCATCTTCTATAACAGCAGCTCCAGGTCTATGCTACTTCCATGTGAACAGAAAATCATCCACTTCTTAACCACTCAGTTCCCTCTCTCCTCAGGCACTGGAAGACAAAAACAATCTATCTGTCAAACAAAAGGTCTGATGTGATTTTAGCATTAGGAGTCACACAAAGGGTCTCACCTATGAAAATGTCATCATATTGACTTCATACAAATGTTTATTCATTGTTCTGTTTATACATGGAAAAACATTTTGCATTCAGCATCAAATGGATGAGATTTATTGTGGAGACACAACCAGTTCTGTATTGGAAATTAGCACCATCATCAGCAGTGAAGTCAATGCTTTCTTACTGATTCCCATGTGCTTGGGATCTCATCTGTTATTCCTAACAGGTATTCATCAAGTAAATGAATACAGGGAAAAGAGCACGAGAAAATATTTTCCTCTCCTTTTTAGAGGATGAATGTAAGCATATCACCCATGACAAGGTTCATTCCACCCAGGCTTAGGAGGATGACTCATCAAAGCCCTTTGCTTCTCTTCTGGATCTTCAAGGTGTATCAACAATCTTTTATTGATTCACAGTCATAGAAAGTAAAGAAAGAAAGAGTCTGGGATCTAGACTGGTACAATATGTCTGACTTCAGTACTTCTGCCATTAAGCTATGGGATGATGCAATGGAAAAGCAGTGTCTATAAGATTACCTTTCCTATCCTCCCTAATGGTAGAACTGTCCACTACACACAAGAATCCTTATGGATTCTTAGGTCTGTACAGATCTTAGTGGAGAAGAGAATAAAAGGATAAATAGCTGAAAGTTAGGCAAAGAAGAGAAGTTCAAGTCAGCCGTAGGACATACATTTTTACTAGTGATAGTAAACAAGACATGTAGACATTGGGAATGCCATGTTCCCCTTTACTTGGAGTGTCCTAAGCAGAACAGGTACCTCACTTGAAGATTTTGTCCATCAGTCACAGAGACAGCGCAGAGTAAGACTAATGAGGATGGCAGAAGACCTTGTGCTGTGTAGGAGGAGATAGGTCTGTGATGATCCATAGCCAAAAGCACAAAGCTGGAGTAGGGCTTTCTACTCTCCCCAACCAGGAAGCCCCAGGAAGGCAAAGTAGACCCCTACCAACATATAACAGCACAGCATGGCTGAGGTCCTTCTACCCTGCACCCAGCCAAGACTGGTATTGGAAACCTCAGAGAGGCTGAGGTCTCAGAGAGACTGAGGTCTCTCTGGTCTTGGAAACTTTAGTGACAAAAGACAAATGAGACTACATCACCTCTGCGGAGGAAGTCTTTAGCCTTTCTTGTGTACTATTCATGTCTCTGCGTCATTCAATGTGGTGGAAATTACGTGGTTTGAGTGCTCATCCTTTTCCTTTCCCCTGTTGGTACTAGCAGTGCCTGCATCAGGAGATTTAATAGTACTTTCACTTATTTAATTTATATAGAGGACGTGCTAGATGGCAACAAGGTGGGATGGTCCAGGTGGAAAAGCACTACTGAGCAGAAGAGGCTAAAGCTCCACAGATCTTCATTGTTCAGTCTGCCTTCTCATTCCTATCTCCAAAACATCATCAGAAGCAAATAAAAGCCTTTCTTGGGGGAGCCAAGATGTGATTTTCAACTCTTTCTCATTTTGCTTCCCTGCCTCTCCTGTGGGTTTGCCTTCCCCCACCTCCCCTTCCTCCCTACCTACTTCTGACCTTAGCAGCAGCAGAAGCCCAACCATAGCCTGAAGGGATTTGCCTTGTGCCTTTAGTGGGATGGAGTTTAGTTTCCCTTATCTGTCCCTGGTAGGGCCATGTGTTTTTTCTCTGTTCCCCCTCCCTGCAGATCTGTGGTTCAGGGCAACAAGAGACAAGGGGTCCTTGTAAGTGCCTTATGATAATTGCAGAGCAGCAACTGCTCTGAAAATCTAAATTCCTCTCTGACATTTCCAGTCTAAAGCTCCCACTGACTCAGCTGCCGCTTGTGATATTTAAACAAGGATTATCTCCTTTTTTATTCTTTTCTTTTTTGATAACAGGGTAGCAGAAAGTTATTTTAACACTTTCCTGTGGTTGGTTTTCTCTGACTATGCTACGTTCTTCAACAGACATTAGAGATTTGTGTATAATGACTGTAGAGAATTTGACCTGTAATATATTGTGCAAATGATTTTGAATTCTTCCTTACGTTGTCTTTTAGAGTTACTTAAGATCCACAGGTTGTCTTGTAGGGAATGACAGAGGAAGAGCTCACCTTCTCTGTAAGTGTGCTCATTGAAAGTTAAATACTTTAGTTATTGGTCTGGGCAAAACAAAACTTTGGCTGTTACAGATTCCATGCTTTACAGGACTGTAACCAAATTTCTGTTTTCCAAGTCATACATTTGGCATAACTGGGATGAACAAAGGCTCCTGTGATAAAAAACAAGGATCTTCCCCAGGATTGACATCTTTTCCAAATTCTTCTTCAGCGTGAGCTTTAGCATACTGGAGACGTTACTGTTTTGGGTGCACAAGGACTCATCCCATTGGCTTCAGCACAATTGCACCTGACATCCCTCCAGGTCCCCAAGTATTCTATTTTACAGTAATTTTCTGTACAGTGTAATAGACATAATTTTGTAGGGATGATGAGTAGCATCTCCACAAAGGAACCTTAAAGAAAGCTATGGGTACTTTTTGACCTCTTTATGGGTACTTTTTGCACTTTGTGAGAGACACAGGTACAGCTTTGTTAGGGGAGAACATGCACTAATGAGATCTTTCCATCAGTTTAGAAACTACCTGGCAGGCAAGGGACATCACAATGAATAAGTAATACCCCATCAAGCCCTCCATTTCAGTGCTTCAAAAGGGTGTCCAAAATGCAGAAAGTTGTTCCCCCTCATGACATCATAAAAAAGACACCCAATCCCAAGTCTTGGATCACCCTGAGCAAACCCTCCATATCCTAAAGGATGTTCCAAGGCACACAGGCTCCAAAAGGCTGCCATGGGGATCATTTTCTAGGGGGTTGTAAAATGCTACAGCCTCCTCTCCAGCACTCAGAAATGGGAGTGGAATCAATGTGCCTGATAACCTGTTATTATGGCATGCACTGAGCCAGATCAGCCCTTCCAGTGCCCTGCCATTAGCCAGCCATTTATTCCTGAAATTGGCCAGGGGGAGGGGGAGCCAGAGGAAGAAGATGAGGGGGCCTAGACTGCGATGCAATCCCAGCACCACATGCGGGACCAGCTTCTCCCCATAACACCGAGGTTTTAGAAATGACTGAGTAAAATATGAGCAGTCATCTCTGCTTTTCAAAGAGGTTAAAGGGTTAGGAGGTGATAAGGGGGCTTTCCCACACCCTGTTGTAGGGGTTACAGTGGGGTGGATTGGACAAATTTAAGCAGTGCAGACATGTTTGAAAGCATGGACACACAGCCATGGGTTGGATGCAGTAGAGGTTTAGTATGGGAGCAAGGGTCTGCCTTTGTGCACAGGTGTCCATAGCACTGACAGTGGCAGTGGGAAGTGGCAGGGGCTCTGATGTCTCACCATGTTCCCTATCACGCTGCCACAGTCAGGCAAAGCAAACATCCCTAAATGGAGATGTTCCTGCTGCACTGCCGATAAGCAGCAAGAGGAGAGTGCAGGGACAGCTGCCTGTTTTTCCCTGTGCCTCATGATGCAGGGCTTGTTTTCATCCCTAGCAGTACCTGGAGAACGCCTCCTTTAAGCCCCTGTTTGATCAGAACCAGCACTGTTTGGACTGCATCCCTGCTGGGGGAGGACAACCCCTTTGGGCATCTTAAATAAGCAAATGGTGCAGAGCTGGTATGGCCTATGGCCCACTGTCTGTTTTGGGTCACCATGCCACCCTCCTCAGCTCTCCCTCAGTGCCAGACCTTTCTTGCATGGACTCAGGGACGTCATCCAGGGCAGGGGTAATACAAGTCATACCACACCTTGGAGGGCAGAACACATGGTCTCCTTCCTCATGGTTCCTCCCAGCTTGGACACCTGTTTCCACTCCTGGGGTGTTTCCATGGCATTTGCAGCTACCAGACAGTGGAAACTGAGTCTGAAATGCAATGCTACTCACTGGTTTACTCCTTGCAAATGAAGCTCTGGAGAAGGAGTGTGCTCTCCTCTTCCAGCACAACTGCCATGGAGCCAGGAGTGGGGGTGTGGCTGTGCACTGGCTGTGCACAAGGCCTCTCACCTAGAGAGCAGCAGGCAGCCACCAAAGCACAGTCAAAACAGTGAAGCTAGGCACTGTGAAATAATAGGAGCTTGGGTGCAAGGAAGAGACCAGTTATCTTTAGAACATCCTTCCTAGGTTTTTTTTTCACAAATTAACATCTCCACCTGTTCCAGATCTATTTAAAAAGGCCTTTTGTGCAAACAGCTTTTACAGCATGTTTGGGGCTAGTCAAGTGAGGTGTTTAGAACTTCTCTATCAGGGAACTCCATGCTTCAAGATAGAAACACCTTGCATGTAGTTCCACTGTTCTCTTTTTGGGCTGTAGTCACCTCTACAGTCACAAAAAGGACCTGGGGGACCCCTCATTCTCAGGAAGGGCTTGAAAGTTAGAATCAAAATGAGGTTATCCTCCATTCCCCAGGTGATACATGACACACTGGGTGGCCAGATGGTCATGGTGCCTTGCCAAAGGACCTTGGCAATCTGAAGAGGTGATCAGCTTCTGAAAGTGAAAATACAAAGTCGTGCCCTTGCAGGGGAATAATCCCATTAGGCAGCACATACTGGGGGCCAATTGACTGGAAAGCAGCTTTGTATATAAAGCCTTAGGGGTACGGGTGGATCTACCTGAACCCAGTCTCATGCAGCTGCTCTGCCTGAGCAGTGAACTGGGTGAGGTGGTCCTGTGATCCCTTCTAACCTCAATTACTCTGTCATTCTGGGGTCAGCAATGGAAAGAATAAAAAAGAAAAAAAATATAGTAGCTCTTGAAAAATATCCTCTTCAAAAGCCCACCTGAAACACTTTCCTCCACCACAAATGCACCACAACGCACTGTTCAATTTGCTGAGAAAATTTTTATATAAGGACAATACAGTGTTCTTGTCAACAATGACACCTCACTATCTTATTCTGATTGCCATGACATACAGGAGTTACTACTGGATCAACCCACAAGGCTCCTTGCTCCATGCCATCAGATCCCTGATGCCTGTATGGCAGTCATGAGCTGTGGAGATGGACCGTGTGCAGGGCCAAGCAAGCACGGGAACAGGTGACTGGCTGCTGCTTGTGACGTGCCTGGCGGCCCGTCATCTCTACTGGCAGTGGCACAGAGTGACTCAGTGCTCCAGGCTGGGCCTCATGCTGAGTCACAGCCCAGAAGCCTTCCCCCACATCCTCCAGCCGTTAGCACAGGCAGCCATGTGGCTCACATGTCTGATGCTGTCTCTGGAGAAGGCTCTCTCTCTCCTTCCAGAGACTCTTCATAAAATGCCTGTTATTTGTCTGTTTCTATAAGGTGCTTTGGAGGTCCTAGAAAGGAAAGATACTGCATTTCTGTTCAAGAGTAGCATGAAAAGTATTCGATAATCATGATACCATGTGCTGCTCCTTTCCCTATCTCCCATAATGATTATTCCATCAGGCCTCCAACACATGGTAAGCAAAAGTGACTGTTTCCTAATGACGCCTCACCAACTCTCATGATCTCTCTGTTATTGTTCTGTCTCACTGTAGGTGGCAGGGTTAACCATAGGTAGGTCAGTCTCTGGGCTACTACTCCTGCTCTTGAAAAGCAGAATACCTTCTCCCAGAGTCCACAGCTGTGCAGGACATTTATTTCTGCCTACATTCCCACTTGTATGGCTGGAACTCCATCTCGGGTTTCATGAGAATTGATGGCTTGGAGATGTCTGCAAGATGGTCCTGAGCCTGAAATCTTCTTCTGAGGACCAACTCGCTTTAAAGTAGGAGCTAAAGCTGGTTTAGAAACCTCCTGTGTTTATTTTGTATGCAAATCAGATAGAAAATCCCATAGCCATCTCCACCCTGCCCTTTGGTCAGTGCTATCAAAACTCTGTTCGTCCTCAAAGAGCTGTAATCAGAGATGCATCCAGGAGAAAGTGAAATCCAAACCATCCTCTCAACTCCCTTCTCCACTGTGACTCACCTTCTGCAAAATGAATTGGTAACAAATGTGCCTGGTGTTGCAAGTTTTTCCTTAGCTTTCCTCTGAAGCCTTCCCTCTTCTGTCCCAGGTTGCTGGTGGTCAGCCAGGGGTTGAACTAGGAAGCAGAAAACCAGAGCTGCTCCCGTGGGTCCTCACACCAAGAAAGCCAGGCAAACTCTGCCTTGGTGGGGGTACACATTAAAGGAGGATTGCAAAACTTTGGCAGCACTCAGGTCTGCTCCTCTCCTCCTTTCCACTGACAGATGCTTGTACCAGGAGATGTCTGTAAAGAAGTGGTTTCCTGAAAGAAGAGGGAGTTGGAACAGCTTTCTGTCTTTCAGTAAACACTCATTTGTTTAATGCGTGGAGATTGGCACGAGGGAGCCTGAAATCTCATTCCCCTGTTGAATTTCCAAGAAGTCAAGCATGCTGTGTCCAGCTGGATACATAGCCCCAGCCCGCAGAAGCGTCCTGTCCCTCTCCTGTTCATGACAGCATATTTGCTCACCCTTTTTCCCCCTTGTTTTCACCCTTTCATTTGGATCCTGCTTTACTTCAGAGTGACTATCAATAATCTCTGCATATGGACTTCTGCCTCTTCCTCCTCTCAGCCCCACCTTCAGCCCAGGGATATATCATGACAGCAGACAGGGAACAGCTCCAACGCCAAATGTGCCCCATGGCAGGACAGGGCTTGCTACCTTCCCTCTCCCTTTCTCCAATGTCAAAGCCCAGGCCACCTGGGTTGAAGTGACTGCTCCGGGCCTGATTTTTGGAAAAGCTGGTCACTTGTGTAACTTCTGAAAAATTATCTGTCTGCTTTAAAAAATGGGGCCACAGGCTTCACCTGAAACTTCTTCTAAAAGGTCTTAAATCCCCTGTTCGTTTTAATGTATTTTTTAAACATCCTGTTTCCTTTTTTTCTGTTGTCCCTATTTTCCTTGTAACTGGAGGCATAGGTCTGTTCTCCTTCATTGCATTTCTTTTCAGCATTAAATCGTGACATCCTGAAGTGTCTCAGGGATGTGCTGGCATTTTGCAGCCTTTTATTAAACAATGGTCCACTTGCAGATACTTAACCACTGTGATTGTCAGGAGGTAGGGAGAGGCGAGGGAAGGGTAATTGAGGATTTAGACAGCGCTTTGCTCTGTGAGACACCTACCATCAAACACAGGCAGGTCTATCGATTCGCCTCTCAAGTGGTCTGCCTCTCCTATTAGCACTTTCCTTGGTAATGCACAAGGTATTGAAGAAGTATAGATTTTTGGTTGTGCTTTATAGTGGCACTGGAGGCAGATGGAATTGGGTTGCACAGGAAAATAGGAAGACATGATCTCTCTACGTGAGAAAGACAGGGTTGGGGCTGCTGCCTCAGTGGAAAGGCAGGTCTTGCTGACCCTGTCACCTTGTGCGTAGCAATGCATCCAAGCTGGTCTAGGACAGTTCCATGATAAATCTCTTTCAAATAATGCAGTCTTAATTTAAAGTTCCCCAAATGACAGGCCAAAAGCCTTTCTGGACATAAGGAGTTAAAATGCAAAGAAGAGCTAGGTGTGCAGTATAAAATCAAGGAAAACTAGTGCAAAGCAAAGCACACTTAGTAAAAAAAGAACAGCACCCTCTTTGGCCAAGGCTATTTGATATCTTAACTAGTAGTCTGAAAGAAAATGGTGGTGGCTGATAAACTTTATAGATAGGAATGATCTGGTGATGCAGTGAGTGTAGTTTTCTGTATATTGTGTTTTAAGATGGAAAACAGATTAAACAGATGACCTGTGCAAGATAGGGATGATTCGTGCACATCTATCAGGATGGTGTTGGCTGTGATGAACGAGTGACTTCCTAGCAGAGTGCATCATAAGGGCTGCTAGGTGAGACCTTTCCTAAAATTATCTTGCTCACGTGATTTGCTTTCCTTGATGTGTATCCCCAGTCTGTCTGCTCTAAAGACAGGGAGGCCGCGCAAGCAGTCTGTGATCTGCTTTGGACGCAGACCCTTTGTCCAGGTGATGCTGGACAAAGGCAGGGGTATGGCAGGACTGACATGCTGGGGCACAAAGGGGAGATGGCATCGTTTTGCGGGCCTTCCTCTGGCACGGAGTGCCGGTACGCCTCAGCTCCATCCCTCACGGCTGGTGAGATGTATCCTGTTGCCTCAACGTCTGCATGGCAGAGACGTCCTTGCTGCTCTGCTGCTGTTTCACACTGTGGAAAGGGAAGGACAGGCGAGAGTTTGGGGACATGAAGTCCCGGAGGGTGTCGGTGCCCCGCGGGGTCGGGCGGAGCGGGCGGGTCGGGAGCGGCAGCCCGGCCGCAGTACGGCGGCAGCGCAGCGGGCGGCGCTGCGAGTCCACCGGCCGCCTCGGCATCCTGCCCCCACACCCGGCCCGCTGTTCCCCTCCCCGGCTTCGGCGAACTGCGGGCGGCGTAAGGAGCAGAGGAAAGCAGGCAGACGCACTGCTGCCCCTCTCGCCTGGCACAGTTTGCACTTGCAGAAATATTTTCACAGGGAAAATAACCCAAGGAATGATCTTACTTGACGAATGACAGACTTCTAAATTATTGGTAATCCTACAGCAGTCTCCTGAGATTGAAGTGACCAGTTTGTGACAATCCTCAGTCTCTCAGGAATTTTAATCTGAATTCAGTTTAACAAAAATTATTTGTTAAGTTAAGCAAAAATTATTTGCTTTCTGCTCCACACCCCACTTCTCTCTTCCTTTTTCAGGCACCCCATGACATTGCTGGGCTTTGGTTGCTTCTGATCAATGTGTACCAGCAGAGAAATGAAGGCACACAGATGGCAAGTTGTTCAAGAAGGCAGTTGGGCAATGTTTTGCAGCAGTGCCTCCCCGAGATGCTTAGTGACTTCTTCACTAGCCTTGAAACACAAGGTGGGCTCTTTCACACTGAACAGATCCCATCACAGAAGCCTGGCTCCCTCCCCTCCCTTGGGGCAGGTGGCTTTGAGGGACTGAGTCCTGAGAGAAGTTCAGGCTCTTAGGAGGTGGGCACACATCTTTCTCAGACACTTCTTTAATCCCTTTTGTTGCTATCACATCAAATTCCCCCAAGTAGGCCGTTGTTGCTGTTTCAATACTGGTTAAGCACTGCCCTGAGGAGGTCAGCTACCTTACCTTGACTGGTCACAGGAGAGTAGCCCTGACCTGAGGCACATGCAGAAAGAACGAAGACATGAGCCATGCCCATACTACCTCGCCATTACTGATGCTTCCAGCCCTTCACAACCCACATTTTCAACATCTGAATCCCAAGAAAAAGCAGCCTTTGCCCAGAACATGGATATTTGTAGTTTCTGCTCTCTTTGGGACTTTGTGTCTTAAGCAGTTCCCTCTGCCAGAACAGAGGAACTATATGCTGCTTTGAAAACACGCTGGGCAGATGCGCCCACACAAGAGTGCACATTCTCTGCCAGGACACTGGCAGAGGTGCCAGGACTACTACTGGCTTCAAAGTTTGGAGTTCGGGGGTTTTTTTGGTGCTTCAAAGTTTTCAAGGCTGTCCTAAGGTTTTGGATCTAAATCAAGCAGTCAGATCTAGCCATGCACCCAGTCTGTCTCACACCATTGATACCGCTGCAGGACTAGAACCCTTCTCACTCACTGATGCACTTCTCAGCCCTTGCTATGGTGCTATGCATCCCTGTTCCTTGCTGGTTGCATCATTTTCCAGTTTCAGTTTATGTGCCTAAAGGATTGTAGGAATCCCCACTGTCATTTTTGGCAAACAGTCTCACCAGGTTGTGGCAGGCGCAGGCTTCTTCTCTGTCTCAGCATTTCCCCTGCTGGAGCTATGAGGGGACTGCAGCCCATTTTGTGAGAAGCAACTTGCGGGGGAGTCGAGTTGGCAGGGAAGGAGGGGAATCAAGAAAGGAAAAACTTTTCAAATCAATTTTGCCGCAAATGTATCACAGTTTTTTCTGACAAGTAGAGGGCCTGCAGGACCTTTGTCACACACCTAGGAGAGGGGACAAACAGTCGTCTCCTTGGCATCAGCTCTAGCTGATGAATGTGCATCTCTCTCAGGGAGGAGTGGATGGGAGTCCCCACCATACCATTACTCCTGCCCCAGCACCCTCTCCTTTCTTTTACCTTCTCTATTCAGGGAGCAAAGAGCTCAGGCACTGAAAAAGAAGAGACTGGGGTCCATAGATAGCCATTGCCCTTGCTCTGCTTTTGCTGTACCTGTTTGCATATAGAGTATCTCCATCCCAGCAGTGCTTTTGGGATGACAAGAAAGAGAACAGAATAAACATGTTCGGAAATTCACAGGCAAGTGTTAACAAGGTCGTCTTATCTGTGACTTGTTCAGGGAAGTGGAAATCAAAATCTGAAAGGAGGAACATGTTTATTAATCCATGTTCAACAACTGTGTTTTACCAAACTGGCACCTGGGATCAATCAGAAGTGCAACCAGAACATTTCCAAGTCAAGGAAGATGTACACAACTGGCTATCAAGCCTGTAGGGTAGAGCCTGTCTTATCCAATGTGTTTGGCCATTGTCTCCTCTAACACATCCCTCAAAGGCAGATTCTAGGTAGCCCTTAGTAATAGTAATAGCATTAATCATGATAATGAAGATTAAATAGGACCAGTTCACTTCATATTTGGAGGGACAGGCAAAGTTTTCAGGTCCCTGGAGGAGATGTGGGATACAACTAAAAGAAGTGGGAAGGCAGTAGAGGCTGCCTGGATGCTGAATGGTGAGGGAATGTGTGGCAGTTAGGGGATACAAGCATTTTTCCCAGCCCTGCTGCTGACCTGAACATGGATGCAATCCAGCTGCATTTTACACAGCCAAATGCATGTGCATCTTGCAGAGCTAGAGAGGTGGAGATCTGCCACGGGGCAAATTCCTGTCCCACGAGGGAGAACATTATTAATCTAACTACCAATACCGCAAACTCATCCTAGACCTCAGGAGTTTTTTACAGGCCTGTAGCAGGTCTCCCACAGCACCAATACACCACCTTTCTTATCACTTCTTGCTGCTGTTTATACCTGAGCAACATGCTCATTCTCACCATCTGTCCATGCTTACAGTAATGTAAGCCCCTGCCATGGGCTGAAACCCAAAGGACTCTTTGAGAGGCTGCAGAGCATTAAACGTCACTGCTGCCACAGCCAGTGGATGGGACTTTGACAGACTGGTGCAATAAGACCTCTTGTTTCAGAGGTGCCTCTTTGCAGACACCACTCTGCAGAGGAGTGCTACTGCTGAAAGAAGGGGAGAGTAAGAACAGAGGGAAAAGTAAGCGAGATACAAATTGCATCAAATCCCTCCCAGGCACTGCAGCAACTCCCTTGAAGTCCCTGAGAGCCCTCTTTCTGCAGTACATAAATGGTTAGCATGGTCATCACTGGTGTGGGAAGCTCTGCTTCCCACCAGCTCCAGATATACTTTTCCTGCTTCTATTCAGTCACAAGGGTCCCTGCATATACACAAAGCAGTGGGATGGGAAGTCCTCTGATGCTCTGCCAGCAACTTACTTGCACAAAAGACGAGGGCAGCAGGGCCACCTCCTTACCTGCTTTCCATCTTTAAAGAGACAATTCTTCCACCATTTAAAAATATCTCTTTGGTGGGATTTCCCTGGCACTTGCAAAGATGCCAGGGAAGCTGAGTGCAACTTCTGGAGATCGCTTAAGCAGATGCTGTGCATAAATAGTGTTTTCTGGGTTAAAGCAGAATCCTTCTTCCTTGCCTCCAGCCTTGTTGAGGAGGGCTCATGCTTCCAGGTGAGCTGTCAGACATTTGGGCTTCAAGATTTTCTGCTGGTAGTGCACAGCTTGCACCAGAGCAAACCTAGCTGGAGGGAACACAGGGATACCAGGGGTTGGGTACTTCTCCTTGGAGCTTCTAGTAACTGCTGCCTGCCAGACAGAAAGTTGTGTTACTGAACCCATTTTAGCTTTCATCTCCACATCACCACTTCAGCCTTTTGTCCTGCTTCAGAGAGCTCCTGAGAACAGTAAAGATGTAGAAATTTTTAGGTTTTACTTCCTTGGACCTACATCTGAGCTAAACCAGGAGTTACAAGGGGGTACTGTAATTTGAGTACTGTAATTTTCTTCTCCAAATGCTCTCCCTGTGTCTTCACTAGGATCTTACTGCAAATAAATTGTAACTGTAGTACCAGCTCCAGCAATGTCCAAAAGGAAGGCAAAAGAAGGGAAGGATCCATCCTCCAAAAAGGAGAAAAACATCTTAGCATGTCTTTCAGGTTGTAAATGGTTAAGTGTTGGGAGAGCTGGAAAGCAACTCGAAGACTTGCCTAGAGAGCAGCACAGGCACAAAATATGATTAAAAGAGCAAAATGACAGCTTGACACTGGAGGGCTTCAGAAGCTAAAAGAAATTATTGGGGAAAAAAAGTATATAGATCCATGAGGAAGTTCCCACAATGGCTGGGAGTGAAACCTTGACCCTCTGGCAGATGAGGGCATTCCCAACTGTTGTCATCTGCATCCCACTGTCTCCCCCCATTGCTCTGCCCCTTTTCTTCCCTCCCGCCGGGTACAGCGTGTGCCCTCGAAGGCACCACAGGGGACAGAGAGCTTTGCAACTCCTTGGCTGTGCAGAAAAATGACACTTGGAGACAGAAAGAGAAAGGGAAATGTCAAGGTGTCACCCTCCCAGGGTCTGGGGACCCATCAGGCGGGGATGGGGGGCACAGGAAGTCGGGGGAGCTCAAGCAGTGTAGCATCTTTCTCTCTGTTTGCCCTTTCCACTGCCATTGCCAAAGAGCTGCTGGGACGCTCAGCCAGTGCATGCATGGCATCCTGCACACAGGATGGCTGAGATGAGCCAAGGGACACCCAAATACAGTGCTTCCTTCCCTGCCACACCATCTCTTAGTCAGGAAAGAGCATAGAAGAGGACTTCATTGAGTTGTACTGGAACTGGGAGGGAGCCCAGATCAATGGTCAACCTCTGGACCTCCTGTTAGGAGTCCCTGGGGGGTTTCTCGCTCAACTCCCTATGCCCAAACAGCCCTGGAACCAGGTATACCAGTTACTTTCCTGATGACATTCATCTTTGCACCACAAACCAGCAGAAACATCATGTTCTCTTGTAAAATTGTATATTAGTTCCCATGGAAGGGCTCCTTGAAGTTTTAAGAAAACAAAGTACAGGGTGGGTGCTGCTGGAATATAACAAATATCTCTTATTACAAATATCTCTGTACTTAGTGGTTACTCTTATCCCAAAAAACTGCTTTTTCTTCTTTTCCCTTGCAGGCAGCACAGGTAGTTCCCAAGATGCTGGCAGTTTGCTAATGCCAGCTGGGTGCTGAGACACTGCTATTCCTGGACCATCTCTGGACCAGGATGTTTTAGACTCCAAAGAGGTTCTTCCCATTACAGCATCTTTAAAGTATGCTGCCTGATCTGCAGTTCAGTTAATAACTCACAAGCAGCTTTTCCAAGTTCTCCAAGGCTTTTCTCATCTTTAAGCAAGAACTTTCTTCTTTTCCAGGTTGATTTGGGGTTGGTAGAGCAGATGCAGTGGTGTACCTGCAGAGAGGTGATCTGACACCCAGCTGCTACTTGCTGGCCCTGCCAGGGTGTCTCTGTACAATGGTGGTGGCTGCTGCAGCCTGAAGTTCAGGGTACCCTCTTGTGCTTCAGCACCCACAGTGAGGAGGCAAGGGCACAAGCACAGGAGTTCCTCAGGACATGGGGCAGCCAAAAAGCAGTTTTTCTTCCTTTCGCCCTCCGTAGACTGCTGGTTGTGCAAGGAACTCAGGATATGGCAGGGAAGAGATTTTATGCCCAGAGATAAGAGTTTTCCTTCCCACCTCCCAAGGCATGTTTTCTCCTTGATCCTTTCAAAACCCTCACCTCATAGCCCCATGGGTTGTCTACAGCATTCCGACACTAACACATCACTTGGAGTAATGAATCCAAGACCCACTTATATCTTTTAGCTTCCAGCCTCACTTCCACCATCATGGTGAGAATGGCACAGAGACCTCACCAGCAACACCTCCACAGGCTCTGGGTTTAAGGCTATTGATCTTTGAGAATGATTGGGCTGTTTCGGATTGGTGGTCAGAGAGGGGAGGACAGTTTTCCCCCTCAAAGGGCTGGCAGCTGGATATTCAAGCATTCTCCAACTATTGCATGAATCCTGGCCGCAGGCTGCTCTGATCAGGGTGAGATACAGCCTTGCCTAGGGCAGTGTGTTTTTGAGCCACCTGCCAAAGTACAGGCATCACAGAGCTGCCAGAGGAGAGAGGTAGAAGGAGAGTGTGTTTGGTTTTCTTATGAGCCAGCTCCAATTTTGGAAAAGTTGAATCTGCATTTCAAGCCTGAAAGCATCCCCTCCCCTTCTCCAGGGGCCTGGAGTGGCCCTACATTAACCTCTCATGTGTGAGGTACCCCCCTAGGTTTTGAAACTTCAATGTCATAACCTGTTTGTCCTGTTTAAAGTGCAGGGTAGGGCTGGGGAGCTGACAGATCCTGAGCAAGCTTTGCCTCCAGCTACCCTGCATCCTCATGGCTCAACAAGGAAGAAAGAGGGGGAGAAATAACCCTTAAAGCCTCTACATTTTTCTCTCTCAGGATGTTGTTTTTACCCCCTTCAATAACAGCAATGAGATGGCATTTGGGTGCAGGTCTTGGCTCTGAGAGGGATTTCAGCAGTGTGTTCATACAGAGGGTTTGCCCCCAGACTCTAGCTCATGTGAGAAGGCTGCTCACAGAGATCCCTGAGAGGGAAAAGACTCCTTTCCTATCTCCAGAATCAGGCTAGCACCTCTCATCCTGACCCATGTCAGCAACTTCTGCACACAAAGGCATAGGGTTGCAAGTGCTCCGGTGTACCGGCAGCTCAGCTGCTCAGCACCAGCACACCTGGCTGGGCAGAGGAACAGGCCAGTGGTCAGGGCTGGATATCAAAAAACTCCTTGCTTCATAACCTCTCTTTTTACACCCTTGCCACTGCTCATCTTCAGACAGACCCCACTGAAGAGCTTACAACATGTGAATTTTTGTGTTCGTGCAGGCTGCCATCAATGGCAACACAGCAGGTGCATACACAAGCCATGTTTCATTGTTGGAAGGATGCTGAACATTGCTGCTCTAGCCAAACACACCCTGAAAACACACACTGTTTCCATTAAACCATGTATTTACACCTCAATGTGGGCACGGCATGCTTAATGAGGGAATTAGGCTATGATTCTCTTGGTATCCAAAGATAAACAGTCAAAAGACATGTCAGCAGTGCTGTGTCCTGCACATGTCTTCTCTGCGTTTTCTATTACTCAGGATGTCTGAGATGTTTGATGCAATTTGTCACTTGAAAAAACACGGGGATTCAGAACTTTCTCAATAAAACAGAATTTTCATCTATTTAAGGCACAACAGTAATACTGACACAGTCAAGATTGCTTTGAAATACTTGAGGTCCTACGTATTTGTAATAGGTCAACTGAAATTCTCTGCTTGTTTGTTGGTCAAGATCTGACCCGAACATGGTATGAGTAAGATGTCTGAGCAGTTGGCCAGAAAATATTTTAAAACCCACTTGAAGTGGCGGTGGGCAGTTACATGTTACCACACCTTGTTCTCCTCTGCGAGTCCCTATGTCTCCTTTTGGAAATGTGTTTTAGCCCAAGTACAGATATGAAAGTCCTTTGGCACACATGCAGGCACGTAGAGACATAAAGACGTAGGACCTGGCAACTCCTAGGAAGGCAGCATGCAAGGCTTGGTGGCTCAACAAGTGGTCGAAATGGTGCCAAGCTCCTTTGCCTTTAGATAGTGGCAAACAGAGAGCCAAGCCCCCCAACCACCTGACAGGAAACATCTGCAATCAGTGAATCATAAAGCAAGCCGGTCATGTTTTATCCCTTTTTTTTTTATGACAAAAATCAAGTGATAAGTTCACTTTGAAACTCATTCTTGACTTTACCGCCTAGGAACTTAAAACAAACTGGTTTATGCCCCCCCCACACTCTGATATCTCTGTTTGCAGGTGGCAGAGGCAGGCTCAGCCTGATAAGATTACTGATAGGGGGGCAATGCAGTTCTGAGCAAATGTGCTCATTAAGCAGGAATCTTAGGAAGCCGGGAATATTTGCCTAATGCCCTCCTCCCCACTGTCTAGGAGGACCAGGCAGTGGCTGGTCACACAGAAGGGGGAGCAAAGGAGCTGGGGGCAGAGGCTTCTCAGGCACGGCCAAAACTCAAGCAGGCACAAGGATTAGCAGGATTCAACTGGTCCCTTGTCATTGGGATTGCAGCCCAGTCTGAATCTGGGTCACAAAAGGTCTTCAGGATTTGTCTGGTGAACAGCTACATCAGACTGGCTTTGGCACAGCAGGTCTGAAGACACCACCACAGAGTATCTCCAGATTTAGGGTCATCACTGTTTATGCAGAGAAATAATGTGCCCTGGGATCAGCATGTGATAAACGTCTTAGTCATGGGGAGCAAAGATAGGGAACAGGCCTGCAACAAGCACAGCACTGTTCCACCTTTATTTGAAGACCAATTGTTAAGCAACCCATTTTTGTTGGCCTTTTTAGTGGTTTAGTGGTTGCACCAGGCATGTTTCCCTCTTGCCCTTTTTTTTTTTCAGGAGAGGATAAAACTGTTACTGTTAAAGCAAATAAGTTCCTTGAACTGATTTCTCTGTGTTTTCTGCTTTTTGACCAAGCATTTTCATATGACTGTATTGAGAACTTCCTTCTTCCTTATTTATTAATTAAAATAATCGCAACTGCTGTTTGCTCAGGTGGAAATAAGAGGGGGAAGCACAAAATCATGACCATTATGGATGTTCTCTCCCTCCTTGTTCTGCTCCTTCCTTCCCCCCACATAACAGGTGAGACAGCCAGGGACCCCAGGCTCCTCCACCTTCTTCAGTTTGCAATTGGAGTTTTATATGTCATTGGTTAGATATAGCCCTAAAGAGCACAAATGCAGAAGATTTCGGACAAGCTAAAAGGATCACACAAAGAACATCATCAGGTTAGAGAGGATACCGAATTGGGAAACTCTTAGTCCATGAAAGAGGATTTCTCATGTCTACATGACTTTATTTGCTACCCAGCAGTAGTAACACCAACAAGAAAGAAACACTTGGAAATTTGAAGTGAGATTGCCATAATTTGGTATATTTATAACCTAGTTTGATTACATGTCTCATCTTGACTCTAAACTTCCTTTAGGAACTTATTGAAAGGTAAGGATATGTCCCAGTCTCCATGGCTACACCCCTCTCCATGCAGCATGTCCTCTCTCCAGCACAGCCTTCTCTCACCACATCTCACCTGGCAGCTCCATTGCAATTACTTTAGGGTAAAAGATAACATGAAAACACGTTGTTAATATTCAAAGTGCCCTTCAATAACAGCTCGCATAGCCACTATATAACAAAGCACAGAGACCACAGATCACAGCCCAGGCATTGCCCAGCCCTGTGACTTGCCCGGGGAAGTGATACCAGATGTAAACACAAAGACTGCATGATCTCTTTTGCATGTTAACCGGGCAGCCTGGGCAATCACAGACACAGGACACTGACTTGGTTTCAGGGAGCCTCCTGATTTACTCCTGTGGCCCTTACTGGGAAATGTTTCACCTCTGCCTCCTCCAGACTTTGGCGGCTTATCCTTATAGTGGTTCAGGTACTTCTCCTTCACCCACACAATCAAAGGTTTTTATCGCAGATTTTCCCCAACACATCTCTTACTGAAATGTGCTGCTCAGTGCTTTGCAAAACTCATCTCCACCATCAAGACGTGGCCTGAGTGGACAGGAAGGAGATCTTCACAGATCCCTTGCCAAAAAAGAGTGCGACCTCTTTATATGACATGCTGAGGGTTGCACAACTGAGTTGCAAGGTGAAAAGGCAAGGTGTCAACTAACATGATGAAGCACAAACCTGCAAAGATATGAAACAAACAGGTGAGGATGTATGGAAACAAGAGAGTGCAAGTGAGATAGAGGAAGAGGGGTTGATGTGACCTGGAGGGGTGAAGGATGAGATTGAGGTGGGCAGGGTAGCACAGAGCAGGACAGGATAGGAAGTTAAGGGAGGAACAAATGGCACAGACCAGCTCTTTCCCTTGCTGGAGCTTTGATTTCTGCCTTCACATACACGGGCTGGTGAGGGAAGTGGTGTATCTCCTGCAGCAGCCCAGATGCAGCAGAGAGCTCTGCAGAAGTAGACCCTTTTTGCTCAAAAGAGCACGGTGTGCTGGCCATAAACAGGGTAGAAAACAAACAAAAAACCACCCCAAGTGAAACTCACTGACATTCCAGAAATAACAAATCTGCATCTCTCAGTGTCTAAATCACACAGGCGGGAGCTCAAGCTGGAACATGCTGGCTGGTTTCTGCCCTGCTCCCTGTTTTAGCCAACTCTCCAAAGTAAAACGAAAGCCCCAGCTCCTCCTCCCAGGGAACAGAACAGCCAGCAATAAAGACACCCTAAATTACTGCAAGCTGAAGAAGTCTTGCTCAAGGCTGTGCAGTGCCTCAGCAGGGATCCATGTAAAGCAGCCGGCGTGAGAGGACGTGACACGACCTGCCGCAGGAATTGTACTGAAACTCAGAGCATGTCAGAGCAGGAGAGCATCAGGGCAATGACTGATGAAGATTAGCCTAGATAGCAAGGAGGAATGGTATGTCAAAGAAGGAGGGGGGAAATGATATGGCTACAGGGAAGGGAAGGCAAGGTGGAGCCAGTGATTCGGGCTGGTGCCCTGCCAAGGTACATATATGTTAATTGAGCAATCCTGTTCCTCCGCTTCCCTGGCAGGCAACAAAAGGCTTACACGCCTCTATGAAAAAAAGCACATGAGGCAGCATGGAGCTGGTCCACAACAAAGCCCTCACTAGACAAGTCTCTCCTGCCCTGAGATGGTGGTGACGAACCATAGGGAAGCTGGCTGGAATAAAACAAATTGAAGTAAAATTACATAAAATAAATTAATAAACCGAAAAAGGCTGGTAAGGCAACAGCAGCTGTACATGAGAAGGATTTGCAGACACTCATGCAGGAATAGAGGTGGAAGGGCCCATAGGGTTGTTTGAGTTGATGAGGAGGAGGAAGCTGGCCAAGCACTCCTGCTGCAGCAAGGAGAGGCTGGCTGCTGCTTCAGCAAGGACATGCTTACACACATGATAGCAGAGCTGTGTTGCCACTGTCCCCATCACTGTTGTGCCTGTCCTGCCACCCTCTTCCCCAGTGGCCTTCAGCCCCACAGCTGCTGCTTCCACATACTAGCTTTGGCTTTCCAGTCCAATGTCAACACCAAGTAATGAGTATAACTGTGATTTTGTGGTGTAGAAGAGGAACTCAGGAACATGCCCTCTCTAAACAGCTGTGGTCTGCTATATCATCAGGCTCCATGCTGCACTCTGGCGTAAGGAATATTACCACTCCATCGCAGCTTGGCTCACCAGATTGCAATGGTTCTCTTCTGTACCCTTCTCTGTATGTTTGCAGCTGATATGTAAGAGCAAAGCGAAGGTGCTTGAATATGCCAAGAAAGAAATGGAAAGGAAAGGTAGGGAATGGAAAAGAGAGGAGAAAGGAGAAAGGAGAAGGAGAGGGAGAGGGAGAGGGAGAGGGAAAGACAAGGAGAGAAAAGGAAAGAAGAGAAAAGGAAAGGAGAGAAAAGGAAAGAAGAGAAAAGGAAAGAAGAGAAAAGGAAAGAAGAGAAAAGAAGGCAAGGCAAGGCAAGGCAAGGCAGAAAGAT